>CEMT01388598.1:393-28133 GCA_900068985.1 Pterula multifida | reverse complement strand
ATCATCATCATCATCATCATCATCATCACCCCGCCATGCACGCCCTCCCGTTCTCCGTTATCTCAGGGACAGTGAAACGACGAAAGGCACAGCGCAGGTCACAGTAAATCTACTGTATTCACCGCTACTCATCATCCATCTACGGCATTAACAAAATTTGCATAACAATTGCACCTATGTATGTCTGAGCCTGAACCCAAAATCGGTTCTTCCGCATTTGTTCCTTACCAATTCTATTCCCCTGATCCTCCGTGTGTTATATTCTCGCACCTTTCCGCTATCGCCTGACAGGATTCGTGGCGGGAGGATATGGAGACAAGCGTTGAATGTTGTGGGTTACCGATCTTGTGTTTCTTCTGTTCCCTGCAGATTGGCTCGTTATCACTAGATGATATCCAAGCCCCCAAGGACTAACACTTTTTCGCACCCTAGTCCGAGTCGGAGCGTGGATTCCTCAAAGTTGACATTAAATATTGACCAGCTGGTCCGTCCCATATTAAGCGACAGATATTGGTGCAGTGGTGCTGGTCAGATGTATGTTTGCATCACCCGGGATTATCATGCCACAAACTGTTCACGCGAACGGGTGCGTTTGAAGTTGATACAGACACAGCTTGAATGCGTCGTGTAAGCATCATTATAAAGTAAAAGCGACTGTTGGATGTTGAAACAATTCCTTGTGCCGTGAGGTCACAGGTGGTTACAAATGGTCATTAGATTCGCTTACTAGGACATCCGAACCGTGTGGAGTTGTGATTCATATCCTTTCGTATGACACACCGTTCTTCGACGGTGACGCGTGGCAGAACGCGGTGCTTCGAAGGAGCCTATCTGGGTATTCCCACTTCTCTTCTCTTCTAGATTCTATTCCTGCTGTTCTTTTCCACAGGATCTCTCCCTCTCCCTATCCGACACTCGCTTTCTCTTCCCCCTATCTAGAGACTCATCGGGCGCCTGTAAAATGTACACACCGTAGTCGATCTACCCATCGCTCATTCGCACGTATCGTATTAGCATGGATTTCTTTCTCAATTACCCATCTTATTCCATTGCCGGGTTGACACGCGTACGCACGCGCACACACACATTAATACCTTACCATGGGATATAAGCCCCAGAGTGGATTAGTCAGGGGGGTTTGTGGACGTGTGGGAAATCGAACGGATTCCGTATCGGAGACGTGCATGTATACATACCATCATACCCACCACCGTTGATGAGATTCAAGATTCAGAATCAACATAGTCTTATTCTTATTTAGACGCTCAATTAATTTGAATCACTACCGTCTCCTCAGAGAGTATATCTACCCCTTCTTGTGGATTTATGCTTCGTTCTGACGTCCTCTCTGCCCACTACCACTTTTCCTGCTGTTGATTGTGAATTCAGGCGATCATGTATACTACGGGTCTTGCCGTTATACTGGGTGTGGTAAGTGTTCGCCACTCGTTATGTTCTTGTTGCTGCTACTGTCGTTGTCGCCGTCGTTGTCGTACTTTGTTGTCGCAAGTGGATGTTGATGCAAAGGACTGGGTGGTCACGCACACGCTCACATTTCTTCCGCGTCTCATCTTTGTTGTTGGCTCCGGTCTTCTCGGCAACGTCATAAATTTTCCAACCACCACTCACTGTCAACAAATTCTAGGCAACACACTTAACCTTCCGATCACACGAACCCCAAGACCCACTCACCTCACTCCTTATCCTCCTCATCGTTCCACTCACTGGCCTATGCATCTCTGTACATCCACTCTCATGGACACCCTTCCTCGTCGTAGCCTTCCTTGGCATGTACCTCCTTGCGCTGGTGCTGTCTATCGTGGCGTATAGGCTGTCGCCCTTACATCCCTTGGCTGTGTACCCGGGGAGAACGCTCTACAAGGTCAGCAAGATCCCTGGAATGTGGGATTCGTGGACGGGGAGACAGCATCATGTTCTGAAAGCTATGCACGATGTGTACGGACCTGTTGTCAGGACTGGTGCGCTGTCCGCTTTTCTCTCTTCTTACGTGGTAGATGTACGTCGCTGACGAATGTGTCTTTATCCGTGGCCAGGTCCTAACGAGGTATCGATAGTGGAGCAAGAGGCCGTTCCAGCTGTTCTTGGAGCTTCTGGTCTCCCGAAAGGTCAATGTAAGTCTATAATTTTGTTCTCTTTTACTTTCTCCCTTCTGCATCACATCGGCCTCCGCTTCATTGCATGTGTACATACCGCAAATTTAACCTTGACTTATTTTCATCTAAAATGAAAGGAAGATGCGCCCCCCGAATCGTTCGATCATCGTTCATCTATTTATACTTCGTTTTTACTTTGTATTCTCATTTTCATCTCCAAAAATCCATGGTTTACCTAACTAACAGCACACACGCACACAGACTACCTCGCCCGGAAAGACCCAAACGCGCCAGGCAACCTCATCGTTCTCACAGGCGAAGCGCACGCCAACCGACGGCGATTGTGGAATCGGGGTATGGGGAACAAGGCGATGCAGGATTACGATTTGATTATTGCCAGACGGGGCGAACAGCTCGTTGAGCGGCTTGAGGGTATAGTAAGGAGGAAGGGTGAGGGGAAAGTGTTGGATTTGGCGGCTTGGTTTGGGTATTATACGTTTGTGTCGTTGTTCTTATTTTTTTTGGGGGGTGCATTTGTGCTGACCTTTGGTTCTAGGTTCGATTTCATGGGTGATATGTGGTACCTCCCTTTTCTTTTGTTTTCGATCCGAAGGTCAGATTTTGATCAGTTTGTGTTAGCTTCGGAGGGGGATACGAGATGCTTCGTGATTCGGCGGATACGAACGACCATTGGGGCGTACTTGAACGGTTCATTACGTGCGTTTTTTCTTGGTATTCTTCTGTGCTTGTTTTTTTTCCTGTGCCTGTGTTCTTTTGCCTGTTTCCTTTCCTCTTCCTTTCGCTCGTTTTCCACCGCTTTCGGCTGATCCTAACAAGTACCATCTCAGAATGGCAGGCGTCGTAAGCCACGTCCCCTGGGCTTCTCATGCAATCCAAAAGATCCCATGGTTGAAGAAGGATCTCGTCAAGATGCGATCCTACGCCATTCAAGTCGCCAGCAAGCGATATCAATCCGGTTCCAAGTCGAAGGATCTGTGGTATCACCTCGTATGTCCCTTCTTCTCGTTTTCTTCTGATTCTCTTCATTCTTGCTTCCTATGGATCCTTGATTCCGGATTCTTCGTGCTGTGGTTGGACGGGCCGAGTTCGAGCTTCTAACATTTCTGTGGCACCACGTCTTTGTATTACCCCTCCCACACCTTTCATTTTCCCCTCTATCTCCCTCTCTATCTCCGCGGACCAGCACCGTTTCTAACTTAGTCCTTCTTTTCCCATCGTATCCTTATGGCACGACACAACAGAGCGACGAAGCAGGTCTCGAAAAAACTAAACCCACGATCCGCGATATCATCTCAGACGGCGCCCTCGCTATCGTCGCAGGAACAGACACCACGGCGTCGAGTATGACTACCCTCATGTTCTTCCTGTGTCGGCATAGGGAGTATCTGTGCAGGGTGAGGCGGGAGGTGGATTTGGTGTTTCCTGAGGGGGCGGATACGATGGATGCGGGGAAACATGTGGACTTGGTGCTTTTGACGGCTTGTTTGTGAGTTCTCCTTTGAATTTCCCTTTTTTTTATTGGATCTTAATGGTTTGTTGTGTGTAGGAATGAGTCGTTGAGATTGTGTCCGCCTGTGCCGACGGGTGGTCCGAGGCAGGTTCCTCAGGACGAAGGCAAGGTGATATGTGGAAGGTATGCTTGTTACCCGTCCATCTACTCGAAGTATCATTACTCACCCTAACTCTTGGATAGGTATTTTCCACCAGGAACACAGATCTATGTTCCACCATACTCGCTGCATCGTGATCCACGCTTTTTCGATCGTCCAGACGAGTTTATACCCGAGCGATGGATAAATGGATGTTTTACTCCCTGTACGACCTGTTCTACCCCACTATCATCACCCTCTTCATCGAATTCTGCCTCCTCTTCTACATCATCACTACCCCACCCCAAATTCTTCTCCCATAGTCCCAACCACAGCTATCAACTATCACCACCATCATACCACACATACACACCCACATCTCCACCGCAAGCTACCATAATTAGAGATCCCCAAGCGTACATACCCTTCTCATACGGTCCCGCTAACTGCGTAGGCAAAGGCCTAGCGAAGAGAGAGACGTTGTCGATCATTGCCACTTTGATCCAGAAGTTTGATTTCGAGTTCGCGTTGGGCGACGATTGTGCGTGGCAGGATAAGTGGATGAGGGATTTGCCGGACCATTTTGTGACGACGCGGATTCCATTGTGGATGAAAGTACGGGTGAGGGATAGGAAGTCTAAGTCGATGGACGGACTGGAGGGGTAAGGAAGTGAGAGCTGTTTTTTTCTTTTCTTTTCTGAGTTATTTCCGGTGTTGTGTTGTTGTAATTTGATTGTTTTGCTTGTCTTAGTCTCAATTGTTTTCGAGTTTTGTTTTTATTTCCTGCATTGTACTATAGGGTGTGGATCATGCTCTCATTTTTGGTGTATCTACAGACTACTTTACATCACGTTTCAACTATTGTATCCACTACAAAGTTGCTTCATTTGTGTGTGTGTCGTTGAGCATTTGTTTCAACAAAAATCTTGGTTATTGTATTGAGCAGGATCGGCTGTAGCTCTAGTTGTCACCGTGGTTATAAACTCATCTAGTCGTTATAATTCGACTTAGACCTGTTGATGCTCTTGCCTGAATGACTTCGGAACCACCGGATTAAGTAGCATATATCGTAGCTTCCTGTATATATCACCACAAGGGATAATGATAATATATGGAAAAGTTAAGAGCTTACCAGGGCACTCATTTCTAGTAAAATACACCTGTTTGACCAATAGCCTAGTGCTACCATAAATTGCAAGCACATCCCATGGTACTTCAAGAAGGTTCTCCCATGATACCGGAGCTGTTTTAAGCTGTCTGTGAACCCGATTCCTTTGCCTCTCAAGACTGGGTCACGCCTCAGTCACAGGAATTAATCTCTTTGACAAATGACATCCATACACCAGTAAGAGTAGTATAACATGGAATATTATAGCAATATGTAAACATGCTTCGTAACTCCGCTGCTTTCAAACCTCAAACTTTGGTGAAGCTATTTGCATGAACAATTCCTAAGCACTGCAGTCATGCTCCCCGGTAAGCTCAGAGCTTTTCCCTATATGATTATTATCCCTTGTGGTGGTATATACAGGAAGGTACGATATATGCATATTTAATCCGGTGGTTCCGAAGTCACTCAGGCCAGAACATTAAAGGTCTAAAACGAATTATAACGACTAGATGGGTTTATGACCACGGTGGCAACTATAGAATATGCTGGCCATAAGAGGCTTCTTCCGCGGCTTTCACGGTCCGTAATTTCCCGGGTTTTGCTCCAGGCTACGATCAACTATCGCAAACCTGAATTTACAGAGCAGTGATATAACGGATTCCCTGGAAGACTAACGTTAGACCGCGAACACGACCCACACTCCCATTCTGCTTCGAAATCCTCCTGATTTCATAACAGGATACCCTACCCATGTCTCAACCATTTCCACCAAGGAACCAACTATTTGCCACTGCTCGTGTTTAGGATTGATACAGCCGCTAGCCCGGAATCTATCCTCAGCCCACTGACACCCTCTTTCTCTGTTCTTATCCATTCCCGATGATTCCATATGGACCAGAGTTATGGGACCCATTGCTAACAAAGGGTGTCTCATGTTCACAGTAGCCGCTTTGGTGCACTGCGTTGCGCAATAGTCTCAGGTGACGGAAGTCAAGGCTGGCAAGACATGACCCTCTTTCGATCGTATAAAGGATGGTTGCAAATCGTGGAAGCCAGCTCCTCATCCAGCCTTCGCTGTTTCTTCCTTTTCACCCTCCATCTCGTGTGATTTCTCACTGTCGACATGCGACTCTCTCTCCAATCGATCCTTGTTGCTCTCGCGTCGTATACTGTGATTGTTTCGGCTGCGCCTTCGCCTGATAGGGTGAGTTTCTACGTTCTTTCTGTTCTCTGTCTCTGTTCTTGCTGTCTAAGCTGATGACTTCCTACTGTAGAACAATCGTAGTGGTGCTGCTGCTGCTGCCGCCGCCGCCGGTGGAGGTGGAGGTGCTGCTGCTGCCGCTGCCGCTGCTGGAGGTCGTGGCAGGAAGGTAACATCTCCTTGCTCATGGACAACCCGAATCTCGCTTACTCTTCCTCGGTTTCCACGTAGCATCACGACAGAGGTTGGGACGATAGCTTCTACGACTGGGACTTCTACCACCTTGGTAAATACGACGATTCCGCTGCTTTAGGAGACAGCGGACATTTCGTGAGTCCTACGATTCTCTTAATCCTTTCCTCGACCATAACTGACTTCACTCATTCCCGATAGCTTTACTCCAGACAGTTCCGCGGCGGTAGAGATCGCAATGGTGGTGGTGGTGGTGCTGCCGCTGCCGCCGCCGCCGCTGCTGGAGGGAACCGAGGCGCTGCTGCTGCTGCTGCCGCCGCCGCTGCAAGTAATCGAGGTGCTGCTGCTGCTGCCGCTGCCGCTGCTGCTGCTGGTGGTAATCGAGGTGCTGCTGCAGCTGCCGCCGCCGCCGGGGGAGGTAATCGAGGTGGTTCCGCTGCTGCTGCCGCCGCCGCCGCTGGGGGAGGTAATCGAGGTGGTTCCGCTTCTGCTGCTGCCGCCGCCGCCGCTGGGGGAGGTAATCGAGGTAGTTCTGCTGCTGCCGCCGCCGCTGCCGGTGGAGGAAGAGACGACGACGACGATGATGATGATCGCGTAAGTCCTCGCTTCGTATCTACACCAACACCTGGATCTAACTCGACGCGTTTCAGCGATTCGACCGCAGAGCCCAGGCTGCCTCTGATGGTACCTGGTGGGTCTTTGACAATAGAGATGACAATAATAGAGGCTGGTGGACTTGGAGCGACAACGACGGAAAATGGAGCAAGTCCGACTCTGATCCCACTATCATCTTCGGGTCCTGGCCTTTCGTAAGTTTTTTCGTTCATTGTCCCATGTCCCTCTCCCGTTTCCATGCTCTTGATCTTGCTATTTGCTGATTTCTTTTTCAGGGAAGTGGTGACGGAGTTGGTATCTTCCATGGATCAGACGGTGGTGTTGGCGCCGCTGCTGGATCTGGTCGTATCTGGTGGCCATTCGGTAACTTCCCGTTCGGCAATTGAGCAAGGCTCGTCATCGACGTACATTTTCCTTCCCTCGATCTACCATTAACCCCCTAAGTCTCACCTCCTCTCCTTGTTGCTCATAGACTTGTCGCGAAACTTGCGTCTCTTCCCGCTGTGTTTGTAACCAACCTTGGACTCGTAATTTGGACTTACCGATATTGACGTTCTCTGTGTGTATATGTTTGTGTAATGGAGGCAAATGTACCTTAAACTAGATCATCATAACCTATATCTCATTTTGCATCACTAAACCGTCCACCGTTTTAACTCTACGAACGTTTCTATTCACCAAATTACAATTGCCAACTTTCACTGGCAGGGATAATAACTTGAACGATCTGACTTGTTGATCCGGCGGCTGTGTTTTCCCGAACTTTGGTTGGCAGTGCTTCCGACGCGGCGAATCAACGCCTTCCCCAGTGGTCTCAGGCAGCAGCCGTTCCCGGCATCCCCTGGTGGTGTCATCACAATCACCTGATGTGAGTCATAATCCCACGCACTCATTCTCACACTTTCTCCTCGTTTTCTGCTTCTCATCCCAGTTCTCCCTTTTTCTTTCGTTTACGCCCTACCGTCCTTCAAGTTTCGTTCCAGTCGTCAGTATCTCTCTATTCTTTTCTGCCAAGTTGTGACTAACGTAGTTTAGTGGTTGTTATTTGAAGATGGATAATCCTGGAGGCAACGATGGAAACGCTGGGGGCAACGGTGGAAACGCTGGAGGCAACGGTGGAAACGCTGGAGGCAACGACGGAAATGCTGGAGGCAACGGCGGTAATGCTGGAGGAGGCAACGCTGGCAACGCTGGAGGAGGCAACAATGGAAACCCTGGTCAGAACGATCAGAACGGTGGTCAGCAAACTCAGAACGGTGGTCAGCAGAACGGTCAGAACGGGGTCACTACTACCACCTCGTCAACACTCGACATCCCATCAACTGCCGCTGTTGGCGTTCTCTCCATGATTGATCCACCCATGACAACTACAAGATTCTACAAACTCGCACCCAGCGAATTCATCACCTTCTCCTGGACATTCTCAGATCTCCTCGCTACTCCAACAAGTCTCACTATGAAAGCCGTAGGACAGAACGGCAATACTTACCCCGTCGGCCCCACAGATGGTATAATCCCTGGGACTGCAACGTCCGTAGTATGGGATGCTTACGCATGGAACCAGGCAAATCCCACGCTCAAGTTGGCTCAAGGGAAATATATGCTAAACATATGGGACGATCGAGGTCGCGGAGCGCAGAGAAGAGGTGGCTATCTGCAAGAGTTTAATGGACTTAACTTCGGCTTCTATACTCCTCAACCATATACCGCTTTATCGGATGGTGAGTCGACTTGATTTTGACTTTTGCTGATATATTGTTTTGGAACTGAGCTTTTTTTTTTTCTTTCCTTTATCGTGTTTTCTCATAATAGGTTGGTCTTGTACCGGATGCGGCGCAGGCACGCGTTTGGCCACACATCCTCTCGCCATTGCTTTCATATCGACTATCATCGTTATTTTCTTGTCGGGCTTTACTCTCCTGCGAGGCAGGCGCTGAATCTATCTCCAGCCCAACTGGTCACAAGCAAGTCATGAGTCACACGACGTTACGTCATCATCAATCGGATGGTCCCAGCCTGGGCCCACCACTATTCTGGAACTGGGTAACTATTGTTACCCTACTCGTGTTCGGAACCCCGTCTTTTTCTGCTCGCTCATTCTATGCCTATGATAAACGTCACTTTTGTTTGTGTTTCGGACCTTTGGAGCCAGTGTTGTCGTCATTTTTCATGATTCTTTGTTCTCTTATTGTCTAGTTCGGCATTTCTTGGGACCTTCTGTTCTGGATTCTACTTGATCATCTTTTTTTACTCGCGTTATACTCTCATTTTATTACATGACATCCAATAATATCTTCATATTCTGCAAACATTCGTTCGTTGTTCCATGCATCATATTCAGTGCGATCCCATTGGCCTCGTGGGATACTGTGTTACGAATGGGTTGCCTGCTGGAGATCTCCACTGTTAGCTGAATGACTTGCACGAGGTGCGTATGCCATAACAGTTTGCTTAATCTTCGCCACATTACTCCTCGCAATTTAGATAGTTCGGAGCCACACGATTGAATCTATAAAATTGACGATTTATTTCTGGTACAGGTAGACTAGAGGAATTAGATCTACACTAGAGGGTACATATCGCTAACGTTAACTTTGAGTGAGAGAGAGAGTATGGGCAAGAGCATGCATGCAACTATGAACAAGAGAAATAAGAAAAACTTTTAGAATAACATCTTCATCGAGCACGTGAAAACTTCATCCAGCCTCGGCCAAAGGTTCTAATCAACCTCACTTCTTCTGGTTTGTCGTTAGACTGTTCATCGTAAGCTTGATCGACCTCGACTTGAACACCGTCTCCAACAAGCCAGTCGTCCTCGCCTTTCCGTATTCAATCACATCGAACCACTCGTCGGGCAGACGCTCAGTGCCAAGCCACTCCTTCAGCCACGAGGCGGGCGCTCCACCTTTACCGCCATACTTCTTCCTCACCATTCCCAGCTTTTCAACCGACCACGCATTGAGAATGATGGCCATCTCGCCTCGTGCAATCTCTTGATGTACCGCGTCAATTTCGCCGCACTCTGCCTGCCTGCGCACACGAGCACGAGCGACGTCGATGAAATCCATGGTCTCGAGTAGTAACGCCTCCGAGTCGTCGTCGCTAAACGACGAGCCCTTTTTCTCCGTGGAGATAAAAGAGTCGCTATCGGAATAGATAAGATCGTCGAATAAGCGTTCCACGAGTTTCTGGTTGACAGTCGTGGGAGCATCCGTCTGTCCATCTGCAACATCATCATGAACGAGGCTGGCATTGTGTTCGACCCTGTTGTGTTTTCGGAGTTCGTTGAGGTCGATAGGACGGAAGAGGTTCCAGTGACCTAGTACCCAGAGACCGACAACGATGAGGAAGATAGCGAGGGGCCAGGAGAGTCCGTAGACTTTTTGCAGTGCGCAAAGGAGCTCCCAAGTGGAGATGGTGCGGCCGTCCCGTGATCTATGGAGCCGAAAGTTAGTTTTTCTGTCTTTTATTATCTTTCGTATATCAATGAATTTCTTACATGTAGCCGTGGTTAGCGAGGGTGTTGATGGCTGGACATGGGCTTCGACTATCACCTGACTGAGCAGGACACCAGTTATGGAGAGTTGCCTTGTTCCTGCGAGCGAAGGGACAAGCAGAGGCAGTTACAGCAGCGTGGATGTGACCGTTCATGATGGGTGATTACGATTGAAGGAAGTTGGAGGAGTAAGATAGAGGTGCTCAGGCTGAACCAGGAGGAGGAAGAGGAGGAGCTGAGATGACCTACAATGAAAATGCGTGCCCTTTTTAAACTCGGTACACTAGGCCTGACACAAGTGCCTCTAAATCCAGTTTGGGTGGATCCGATCGATCCTGCCGTTACATTGAGAAAGATCTGGACGAGAAAATATAAGATTTAGATAGGATGAGATGAAAGGATTCCCTGATCATGACATGAATTACTAGACCAAAGAACTGATCAAAGTCAACCTGATGATGCCAGACCCTGCTTACTTATTATGGTCCAAGTGGCTAAGTGGCGCCTAAATAAACCCGCAAACGCAGACAAAACGCCCACCAAGCCCGTTGTCGTCGTAGATAGGACTACAGCTTGGAGCTCAAGGAAGCCACGAAGCACGATGAAGCACCGCCGTCGTTGCTGCTATGAAGGAAAACGTGAGCATTGTAGTACCAAGTGTGGGAAACCGCAAAAGAAGCAACTCCACGAGCGACAGTGTTTTACCGACTGCACATGCCGACCTCTTCTATCCGATGTCGACGTTAGTTAGATGCCCAGACACGAACATCAGATATAAACTTACTTTTACTACAGAGGTAATTGCTTTGATTCATACGGGACGAAAGTAACCGAGCCGAGTTGAATACAGTTGGTCTATTTAGTGCGATCAAGGCACGCACATGCATGTCAGATGGCTCAAGCTGGGTTTCGTTGACAAACAACGTGTCCTGTCACACGGCAGGACTTTGCTCCGTGGCAGGCTGTATTTTGTTCCCTCGAATTGGGACAAGCACTTCTTAACTAGACTCTCTCGAAATCAGTTGTAACATCATGAAGAGTAAGGTTCTGACTATATAATCATCGCTTGCAAATTTGAACCGAACACAATCAACAGCTGTATGAATGCCGTTCACTTATTCGGTGTAACATTGGGGTACTAACAGGAATATTAGAGTTTGTTGCACACGAGATTGCAACGAGGTCGATAGTCGGTCATAAATCTTGGCGATGACACCACCACAGCTGATGGCTTGAAGTGATAAAACGTGTTCCTTTATTCTAACAAGTCAGAAAGATGGAAAAAAAAATTTGCTGGCAAGGCACCCAACGTAAAGATAACTGAGTACTTACGACAACACCTTTTTTTCAAGAATGCTGTCAGTCCAAACCGACTATCCACAATGTGGTTTTATCTCACTATCAACACAAATAAACATACACATTGTGACAGCAGCGCTAAGATTGGGCCTGGAGCGAGATGCAATTGATCGTGTCGACTAAAAAAATCGTGGGATTGATTTAGGCACTTGTCAGACAAGAAATTATGTTTGATAAAGAACAAGAATAGAAGGGAAAATGCGGACACACCGTTCTCCATACTGATTGCCGCGAAAAAGATGGGTTCCAACAGATTACAGCTGTGTGTGCATGTGTAAGTTATCGCTGGTGTCTTCCACAGGCCATTGAGCGAACAGAAGCTTGGTATCATTCCTGGGACGCCCAGCCGCAAGACCGTGCCAAACGAAGTAAGTGTGTTTCTTGACCGGTGTCTGGTTTTGTCGGGTATTCACTTGTGTGGACTTTTGAAGTTCGACAAGCGGAATTAGTGGTGTAGACTACTATGAGCTAGTTTGGGATGGAGATGGCAAGTTGATTTTAACTAGCTAGGTTGCAACGCTAGAGGTAACATCACATCCTAAATCCCAAGCCATATTAACAAAGAGTATGGGCGTTTTTGAACCGATCACTCCCCGAATTCGGAGTAGCTTACGAGATGATAATATGGACTGTGTAGCCCAGTGGCAGGGAGAAATGCTCGGTCATAGATATGTTTAGAATGAAGAATAACATTAAAACAAACAAGATTATTCCTCGGTTTGAACTAAAAGAACTGTATGTGTGACGGCAGAGCTAGCGAATGCGGGTATAATAGTGGGGTTTCAAGGTCGAAAAAGCTGTTCAACGGGAAGACGATCGCAAGTCCGTAGTCTAAGTAAGCGAAATTCCATGGCGATTCGGTTGAGAGACTAAAATGTTTAGTGCATTCCTCATCTCCTTGCAGGCCGATGTCGTTGTGAGGCTAATAAAACTTGGCTAAATCAATGTAGCAGTTACATCTTGGTGGCGATTGCAAAGAGCTGACTGTAGCACGTGATGCTCCGTCGAGATCGACACCATTGAAGTCGCACCCTCTCGGTCATACTGGTTTTGACTCACCTAGCCCATCCATCTCTGACAGCCTAGCTTAGTGTGTTGACCATCTCAGAATTGTAAGGTCCGAATCCCGCTTTATTTTCCTTTTGGTGTAGCCTAGAAACCCCTAGTTGCCCAACGTCAAACAACCGCTGAACAATTGACAGCGGCCCTTTCCAGGTAACCCTTATCCCACGGGTACGACATCACACCAACTACATCAAGGTGAGGTCCATTTTTTCTTACTCTCTAAGAATAACTCCACAAGGACTGGTTTTTTTAGGCTTGTTCGCTTTCGCCGGTTGATCCATGCTGGATGCAAGAGCTCGCACTTGATACAAAGCCATATCCTCGGGGCCAACACTCCCCCCTCGCATCTTTGATGCTAATATCGCTCAACGCGCTTGTGGTGTACAATTCAGAGTTCCCATGTTGTCGATCTACGTCATTGGAAGCGAACGCTTATCCTCACCTCGGACATTCTGGCGTCAGGCTAGACATGGCAGTGACCTCCTAAGGAATACTATTGAGTGATGGTAACATTCATCCGGAGCTCCTTTGAGTTACATTAGTACGTTAGAATTGCATTAGCCAGTGAACGCGACGCGCGTTAAGGGAACATCAGCCCTAATTGAGCTTCATACCTCAAACTTCAAGTTGTAGAGTCCCGGCGATTACACCGACATCTGCAAGAAGGCCGCTGGCTGTTTGATCTCAACCTTGTCATGTATTTATCCGCGTAGATTAGATCCTCGATTCCGAGCCGCCTTAATGTGTTGCTGCTTTAGTACGGAGATCAGTACGAGGCTGCTGTGTCCTGAGTGAAGAATGGTGTAGAACGCGATCCGGACCGGGGAAGGCGTGAATGACTAAGCTCGTCTGAAGGTCAAAAGTCTCGGGCCTGTATAGTTCTTGCTTTCTCCACCATGTCTGGTATTCCGCTGGTATACAGACTATTTTTCTTGTACATTGAACCAGTTTCGGCTCTTGCTGGTGCTTATTATGCCATGTTTCAACCTCAGCAATACTTAGATGACCTTCGCTGGCGAACTGCGGTCAACATACCCGTTCCACATACGACCGTAACCATGTCACTTTCTCAGCTTGCTAATCTCTACTTCTTATTTGCTCTGAACGAGCACCTGGTTTTATCTTCTACGCCATCTTTAAGAGTCTGGAAGCGGCTTCTGTTCTGTCTCCTGGTGGCAGACATTGGCCATTTGCTCACGATCCTGCCAGCTGGCCTGGATGCGTTCTGGACATTTTGGGAATGGAACGCTATGATGTGGGGAAGTGTTGGGTTCGTGTATTTGGGTGCGACGATGAGGACATGTTTTCTCTTTGACGTCGGTCTGGGTCAGGCGAAACGTGGACAGAGGAAGAAGGGTAAATAGGTTTTTTGCCCAGGCATGTCAGTTACTTTGTCTCGCCTTGCTTTCTCTGTCGATCTGAATCTGTTGTCAGCCTGTTGACACTATATATATCATCATATTAAACACGAGGCCGTACGCGTCGCAGGGACATGAGGGAGCACATCGTAATTTGCGGGACCCCTGGGAACATCTGGGAGATCCGTGGGCTGTCTTTCTCATAATATCAGATAAACTTCCACACTCAATCCTTGCCAGTGATTATTACAGATTAGCTCGCACGGAGTTGTATGCATAGGACAGTGTGTATATATCATTGGGTTAAGCGTTCTGGTCATACATCCTACATTCCCTTCCCCCAAGTGTCTTAGCATTTCCTCCTCCCTGCGCAAGTAGCTGTCTCGGCCCTCTCGGCACCACTCACTAGCTTCGAAACCAGCTGGAGCTCTTCACAAATCTTCTTTTCTTCGCCTTCCGTTTTCTTATCTCTCATCTTATTCAGCCAATGATGTAGATTGCGTTGTGAGAACGTATGAGTCAGACAGTCTGAGAGGGACGATCTTGATGACTAACATCATATGACCCTTGGTTATCCACGCTCACTAAGCCGTCTCATCGGATATATACCCTTTGTTCGCAAGCTAACGAAAAGGGTGCCAACAATAATGGCCGCTGCTTCCACCCCACAAAAGCATCTCTCTATCGAAATTGTCTCTGACACTGTTTGTCCCTTCTGCTATATTGGATACAAAAGAATCCGCAAGGCTATTGACGAATGCAAGGATCTACCGATCACTTTCTCGATCCGGTTCTCGCCCTTCCAGCTTGACCCTACCAACCCTGTGTATCCTGGTGTCGACAAGCGAGAGCGGTACAACAACAAATATGGTGCAGCCAAGTTTGCGAATATGGAGAAGGCTATGACGGAACGCGGGAAGGCTGAAGGGATCAATTTTCGGTATGGTGGACGGCTGAGCAACACTATTGACAGTCATCGAGCGCTGGAGAAGGCGTATGAGCTTGGTGGACAGGATGGGCAATTGAAGGTGGTTGAGACGCTGTTCAGGCAGTACTTTGAGGAAGAGAAGGATCTGGGTGATCCTGAGCTGTTGGCGAGTGCTATCAGTGACGCTGGTTTACTGAGTAAAGACAAGGTTAGTGGTAATTCTGGGGGCTTGTACGCTTTTCAGTTGTATCTGAAATTATGACAAGGCGCTTTCCTTTATCAAGTCGGACGAGCTTAAAGACGAGATTCTCAAGGGATTTACCAGAGCTCAGGAGCGTGGTATCTCAGGCGTGTAAGAGAACACATTTCATATTATTCCCGACGTTATGACAAACTCATGCTTCGATGTATTCTTCAGACCTTACACTGTCATCGATCAGAAATACTCTGTTTCCGGTGCTCAAGACGTTTCGCTCTTCGTCAATGTGCTCAAAGCACTCTCTGGAAACACCCCTTAGGCAGTCGTACAACGCTGGACCTCTATTTTATTTTATTTTCGTCGTGGATGATACCTCCTATATGTGCTTTAACTATCTGGCTCCCACCTTTTTATGATAGTTCATTCGCCCTTTCTTCTTGAGCTGAAACCGCCGAATAGTTAGTGATACGTTCAAAATGGATCAGTCCCTGAATTTTAACGATGCTTGCGCCAGATTGGTGTGATATTGTGCAATACACGATGATTTCATCGTCAGTGTTGCTTCTCACAATATGAATCTTTTCAGCAACAAGATAACGTCTTCACTGGTCGATTTGTTTATGTAAAGGGTTGATGAAACGTGCATGCATATCTTTCAGATTCCTACGTAATAGGAGTCAAAAAGTATGTGGGGTTCACTGGAAAAGATCCTATGTGCTATAAGAGCGAAGAATCGCTACAGTGTTTATCGTATTGCACTCCAAATGGAAGCTAGAATCACCGGAGAACCTCCAGAAAATTTAATTCGTATTTGCGTACACCCATAGCATACTAGTAGTGGAGGCGTGGAGAAGACTTGGCCAAGTATAAACGAGTTTTACGCGAATCTGATTCTATCGCTTCCCACCTCTAAGTTTAGATAGCTCTACTGCTCGGCGAAATATTCTGGAAGGATATAGGCAAGCTTTTCGAGGTCTTTTGGATCCTGTTCCTTAGAACGTGGCATGATCGAGTACTTCATGGAGCCGATCTCTTCAGACAAGATAGCCGGGATAGTGCTCGTACTGTCTATAGCGAGATGGAGATCCTCCAAAATGGTGGCGCACACATGCCTGGAAGCCTCTGCATTGGCTTTGAGCGTCTTAAAAACGTCTGCTGTTGTCACAGCTCCTTCATGAGGCCTCCAGGAATCGTAGTCAGTAGCAGTAGCAATAAGAGCGTAGCTTCGGAACGTTGCGGTCAATTCAGGACGGCTTGAGGATAGCAAATGTGCAAACCTGATTTCTGCTTCACGAGCAAGTTTCGCTTCGGGTAGCACACTCATATTGATAAGATCTCCTCCCCACTGCCTATACATCAGACTCTCAGCTCGCGTCGAGAACTGAGGACCCTCCATGCAAACAATCGTCTTGCCTGAAAGCAAACCGATATGAGGGTCCACCTCATCAAGTGCCTTCCTCACACGATGTTCTAACCACTCGACAAGCTTCAGACTGAATGGCTCTCCGAATGAAGCATGGGCCACAACAGTTCCGTCAAAAAATGTGGATGGACGGATTCCCTTAGTTCTATCAATGATCTGTGTGGGCAAGACAAATGTCCCAGGTGGTATCTCTTCCCGTAGTGAGCCCACAGCAGAGAATGCGATGATTGCTTTGACCCCGAGAGACTTCAAGGCAGCTATGTTAGCGCGACTTGGGACAGCAGTTGGGGTGATAGTGTGGCCTGGACCATGTCTACTCAAAAATGCGATTAGTGTGCCAGATGGTAGCGAGGCGATCGTGACGGGGGCACTCGGAAGGCCCCAGGGCTAGGTATGGGTTGGGCTCAATTTTTTCAGTTGATTCTATGAAAGGTCGAGACAAACTGTGTTGGGGTTGACCTGTTTACTGTTAAGTCGAATCAGCCTTAACCCTAAGCGTCAGCAAGACAGCTAATTCCTACACAAAAGTAAGGTTATCAAGGTGGTAAAGACCACTCCCTCCAATGACACCGATAAATACTGCAACTTGTGTTGGAAATCTTTGCGATAAGAGGAATCAGGATAGTCGTACCTTTTTCTGACATGATTTTGGTGATACCAAATGATAAGGAAGAATTAAACCAGCACGAACCTTTCGACAGATCCGAAAAGAGATCCGATCAATGCTGCAGTTTGTGCACGTGATTTTCTCTTGACAAATCACATGGTGCGCGGGGCTCTGCCGTCGCCCCAGGAGTCAAAGCTGGTCGAGCCGAACCTGACTGCGATCCCCGTTGTTCGCACAGTAAATCTGTTGTATTCTGCCTGCTTGGAATCCTGCAGTCCTCGGGAATCCATCGATCATCCTCTGACCCTTTCCCAGCATTTTCCACACCTCCTGTGGATTGGAACGGGGTATGCTCTTCGCCAGTTCTGACGATGGGAGCAGAGACTGGTACAATCACCTCTAAACTTTTTGAAAAAGTACATTGTGAGAAAAGCTCTCTAGAATGAATAACTCTAGCAAGTTGATTTCTCAATTTTCAACTGCAAGTCATCGATATCAGATCTCACTATGCTCTGTTTCTGATTCTGCTTCTAAAGATGCCCCTCTGCAGCAACCTTTGTTGATTATATGCATTAGATGAGTTCGGGCACAATTGTTTATATTATCCAACAGCAATTGTGGATCCCTATCTTTGAATGTGAGCGTTGGCGCTCTATCGAATCATACCTGGACTTTGGAGTGCTTATTAGCCGAGTCGTCCTCTTTTTTCATTCGCTCTTGACTGTATGTCCAATCAAAAGCTGTTGAGTGCCACTCTACCGAATTGGATTCATCTCTCCTTACCAGCAATCTAGCCTAGAGGGATGTAAACTTCTGATCACCGATTTTTTATAACTCACGCGAGGTTGGGAAGAATCATGGATGTTCATGGATGTTTCCCTAAGTCAGACGTTTACAGATATTAGTTGCTTGGTAACCTCAAGCACCTCTGCCAGAGCCATGCAAATGGGTTTCTTAACATGTCACTGATTCATTCTCTACAATGTAGATGTTGGGAGCCTCGATCCAATAAACTGAGCCATCATCGGGGAACCGTGCTTCATTGGCTGAATGCTGGAATTCCGGCGGCCCTGGGAGGAGAATATCTTTAAAGGTCAACCGGTCATATCTGACCATATAACAATTTCCTTCTCAGATCAAGATTGGATTTGACACTGGTGAATTCAAGTACTTATATAAAGATTAAGGGCTACACTTCTTTCTTCCCCGCATCCTTCCTGTTTTTGCCCATACATCTAATGCTTCTATGGGCCCAAAATGCAGCTACCAAGCATACCATCACTGGCCGTAATGTGGGCGCTGACCAAGTCTCCATTCCTCCTAATATCTCCAGATTGTAAGGTTCTATCGTTCTCTCTCTATCAGAGTGAGTTAACCTCCTACTAGGACAGGCCCCCTAGTTCGTCACTCTGACTCACACACCACATTATTTTCGTCCAATACGAGCAGCTTCTAGGCATTATATTTAATTGGTTCCTCTTCGGAGTGTTGACTGTACAAATTTGTATATTTCATCAGCTCTCGCTCCTTGACCTTGGAATTTATCATACCTCTCACTCTCAGACGCGTACCACATATGGTTTCCTCGCGATTCAATACGCCTCAAGCTCTTGGTTTATTCCGTCTTCCTTCTGGAGACAATACAAACAGGGATGGTCATGTATGATGGCTGGCGGTGGTTTGGGAGTGGCTGGGGCGATCCCCATATTCTCGAAAGTCTGCTGGAAACTTCTCCTGCCCTCTCGCTCAGATTTCACTAATCTCATTACCTCCAGGACCAGTGACATCAGCCATCAACTCACCAGTTTTCGATGCAGTCATCTCGATCATTGTTCAGTTGTTCTTCAGTTGGAGATTGTGGGTCCTAGCCAAAAGTTGGTCTTTAACTGGACTCATAATTTGTGTACGAAAATTTCACCCGATTCATGTAATTCCATTTTAACTTTCATGCTAGACTTCCCTGCTTCAAGGGGCTGCTGGTGTAGTTACTGGTATAAGGGTGCGTTGAACGTTCTATCATTTGGAATTCTTGCTGATGATTTCTGCCGTGTTATGTAGGGTTTGAAGACAAACTCATTCATGAGGATCCGTTCAAGTTTGCAGATTGAACTGGGTGTAAGCATGATCGCTGACGACTGAATCTTCTCGCTGAATTAACACGACTTCAAATTCACTGTTCCTCTACAGATCTGGCTTGCAGGAGCTGCAGTTACGGACACCATAATCGCAGTTGCCATGTCGTATCTTGTAAGCCTACAATTATGTCAGACTTATGATGAAGTCCAGTGACAAAGTATCCAGTTGTTCAGAGCTAGAAAAAGCACGGGGAGATACTCAAGACATGTTATAAGGAAGGTAATCAGGCTTATCATTGAAACAAACACACTGACAGGTAAGAATATCTGCTATCCAGATAAACCATATAATAACACGAATCCAGCTTTGGTTGCTCTCCTTACACTTGCTGTACTCGTCGCATTTCCGGTAAGTGTGTTCCAATAACTCCGCATAATTTTGGTTATTGAACCCGGTAATCCGCAGAACGATAACTTTTTTGTCTGTCCCCCATATGTCCTTGGCAAATTGTACGTCAGCCATTGCATTCGTGCACATTTAAAACTGAGGCGGGTAAACCATGATGCCGTAGATACTCCAACACACTCCTGGTTATATTCAACAACCGAGTTATGATGCAGTACTCAATCCCATCTACAACAACCGCGGAGTTAGGGACATCTGCAGACTCAGCTCAGACATTCTTAGTATTTTTGCCGGCTTCTGGGTCACGGTCAAATATCCTTAATAACCGGGCTGCTACATCAAGGTCAACCAGGATGCGGATGAGTGACCTTCATCTAGCTGACTCTGACCCTAATGTCGCTCCCAAAGGTTTCGGCGATCTTTTACTGGAACCAACTACAACCAACTTGGACGGCGTCCTGTCGTTGACTGTGCCCCAAGCAAGTCTATCACAAACCGGGCTGCATTCGGGAGAGCGATTGGAGTGCAGGTGTGATTGCCACAATCAAATAACAACTGTCTTCCGCGGAGGTCGAGATCCCCCATTGCGGGTTGGTTGCCACCAAAGTGATTCCGCCGGCTCGCAAATGGCCTAATATATTGTGAGTGCCGATGAAGAAAAAATGAAACAGTGGAATTTCTGTCATAGCAGGAGGTTGTCATATCTTGTTGACAAGGTGACAACTGTAACCTGATAGAATACCGTGTTCTCTCCCATTGGTCATGCATTGGTGTCCGACTAACCAGCGGCACCGGAAATGAGGTCTGATCGCTAGCGTAAGGGCTTGTCTGCCATTTTCCTCCACAATAGCTCTTCTAGGATATACTTTTCTCCAATACGGGATCCCCCGTGTCAATTGCAGTATCCTGCAACTCTTTGTGTATTTTGTATATGTAAATAGAACGCAGATCCACTTTGGTCTTGGGTACCAAGCACAACTCTCACCCATTGTAGCATTGCTGTTCACCTTCCCTTTATCTGAGTGGCTGAGATAAAGCCAAGAAATTACTAGCTGTGGCCGAACAATTATTCTCTTTAACTGCTTGTTTGCTGTACCAGGGTAGATCATGATAGTGGCAATTGCATCGTAGAATAATGACTAGGTTGTACGCCTCCTCCTGCAGGATTCAGTGCTGTACACCTAACAGCGTAATCCACATTGCGTCCTTATGCATCCTACAAAACTCTTGCATTACTTAGTGTAATGGCAGCTAAACTGGTCCAAATCGTGCCAATTGCGCCTCTTGAAGCGTATCTTGCCAGAGTAATGAACGGTGTTCTGTCTATACTAGATCGTCCGATGATGATGAGATATGAAGCTCATTGGGCATGGATACAATCATTCTAGGCACTGTACACAACCCTTGCAAACGACATGTAAGTCAATGCTAGTGATGGCAATAACCCCCATAAACATAAGATCGCACATAACGAAATATTTGGACAGAAATAAAATTTAGGTCTTGACACTGGGTAAAAGAAGAGGAGAAAAGGTATCTGAAGCACAACCACACGCTAACACACAGAATATTCGGCGAGCGTACATGATGAGAAAGGAATTCCCAACTCACTGTATCACCACGATAACTCCTCTTTGATAGGAGGTCGAGAGTAAGGGCCCGAGTTGGAGGAAGCTGAATATCTGCGAGAGGGTCCAGTCGATGGATGAGCTAATGACTCTCCACAAGGTGCAGCCGTGGCTCTGGGTGGGGTTTCGGCAAGGTAGGACAGCACATAAGCGCGATTAGATCCGGAAGTTGGTAGGTGTTGACGACGCTCAAGGGAAGGGGATGGAGTGGTATGAGTATTGTTGTTAGATGGAACGGTCTTTGTGCAAGGATTTTCCAAGGGCTGGGGATAAAAGGATGTGTTCAACGTGCGGGTAGAATGATTGGCTGTCGTGGGTGTAGAAGACTGATATTTCTGGGTGGGAATACACAAATTGACAGGATGAGCGAGACTCACTGTGCTGATAGACTGACACAGGGAAGCCATTGAAGACTTCAAAACGGCGATCTCAGCATTCTTCTCCGCCAACCGCACCTTTGTATAGTAGACATCCTGGTCTTTAACACGATTCATATCTTTGAGTCGCGAATTCTCCTCAGACAGCTGGTGGAGTTGTGCACAAACGACGTTGAATGTCTTCTCCTGCAGAGTAAGTGCCATAGACGCCTTGGTCTAGAAATCGTCGAGCACGGTCTTATTGAAGTGCATGACATTGTGAAGTTGGACAGGCCAAGGCCGTCCATCGGTATCAGCAGCGTATTGCATCGTAGATAGAAAGAAGGGTATCGATGACAGGAGACAAGGAAAGGAAGTGTAATGAAACCAAACGATTTTCCATAGCGCATTTATGTAGAAATTGGAGGGTAAGACAAGAGGAGCATTCAGAGACCTGGATGGAAGAAGTGCTAACATCGCCAAGAATTTGTCTCAAGAGGTTCCTGAACATGAAGGTCTTGCCGTTTCCAGGTACCTATGATTCATCGAAAGGGGAGAATACATTCATCTGCCTGCCAGCAAAGAAATAGATAAGCCGTATGAAGAGTGTGTGTTCAGTAGCTAGATCGTTCGTTTGCTCTTGAAAAAGACAATCGTTATGATGTTCTTAGATGATACAGTAGTAGTAACTAGTGACCTCTCCACGATCACATGGAACGGCTTTGACTTTTACTATGATTGACTCTCCTGCTGTGCAGGGACTCCCTGGACAACAACCTCCCTTCATCGTGTTTATTCTTGAGTTCCAGTGATATATCTAAGAAAATATCAACATACACAGCCCTAGGTGCTTCATCCATATTAAATAATGACTTGAATCAGGGATTGATTTTTTTTTTGAAAACAAAGAAGCATGTATCCTGGGATTTACGTGAAGTTCGACTCATCATGATTACTACCGCGTTGCGACTTGTTCCGTCTATCCTACACCGTGCCGTGTGCTCGGATATACTTAGATTTATTTCCATTAGTTTTACCCTCACCCGTGTCTCAATACTCTTCGTCTCCGTATGGCAACAGAACGACTGTTCTATCAGAAATTTTTTCGGAACATTGACTCTGAAACACCTCATAAATGGAGGAGCAGAGTTTAGCGTGCCAGCAGGCAAAGTAAGCAGCGCAATGGTAACTTGAAATCCCTGCCTTGTCCGTTCGGAATTCTGCTCCTCAAGAACCGAAATTCACCGGGAACCGACTCATGTCCGCAACCTACTCAGTAATTTCCTTAGGAATGAACCGCTCCCAACCAACGCTTTTCCAATGAAAATTCACGCCTAACAAAGGACTTCTTACGTGTCCTGACTGACGGGAGCAGGGTCATTAATACCCGATGCCGTAGGTGAGCGCTTCACAACTCCAATCCCCAGTATGAAGCTAGATCTTATCAGATAACTATTGGGGAGTGGCGTGTCTTGACTCCACCCCAACGCATATCCCTGCTAATCGCCTGCCTCGTGAAGCGCTTGTTCGAGTGGCTATAAAATCTCATGGTCGCAGCCTAGCAGTAATCCCCATTCTTAACTCGCAATCTCATACAACACAGATGTCTCAGCTCTTCAACCGCTACGACGCCCCTGCCAACGATTTTGAGGGCATGCAGGCTGTTTGGGATCGTTCTGGTACATTTACTGGCACAATTTGTTCCAGATGTGGAATGCTAACTGCGGTATTTATTATAGAGTCTTATCATGATTCTTTTTTACTCGCTGAAGACAAGGCTCTCGACGCTGCGTTACAGAACAGCAACGACGCAGGCTTACCCGGTATTGCTGTCACACCATCTCAAGGGAAATTCTTCGGCCTCATTGCTCGAACCATTGGCGCGAAGAGGATCCTAGAGGTCGGTACCCTCGGAGGGTAAGTCCTTTGTCCGTCCTTATAACCTCGAAACTGACGTTTGTCGCATAGATTTTCAACGATCTGGTTTGCGAAGAATCTGCCTGAAGGCGGCGACATCGTTACTTTAGAGTTGAATGAGGACTACGCCCGCGTTGCCGAGAAGAACGTTGCCCTCGCGGGTGTGTCTGACAAAGTTAAAATTATCGTTGGACCAGCAGCCGAAACACTCGACAAAATAACAACCGATCCCGCACCGTTCGACCTTGCATTCATAGATGCCGACAAAAAGAGTAGTGCTATATATTATCAAAAAGTCAAACCACTCGTTCGGTCTGGAGGAGTTATCGTACGTTACTTGGCGCATTTTTTGTCTTTGATGTTTCCTCATACCATCTGTCTACACATAGATTGCCGATAACGTTGTGTACAATGGACGGACTGCGGACCCGAACTTCGATGATCCTTGGGCCAGAGGTATCCGAGACTTGCTCCAGATGATGAGAGATGAAGGTGATGTAGAGGCTACTACGCTTGCAACTGTTTGTGAGAAAGGCTACGATGGGTTCATCTATGCCATCAAAAAGTAGAGGCTTTAGCACGGCGGTTCGAGAGGCAACGAGGAAATTTGGATTGTATTGCACACAGTAATAGTATCTAGCCACACTCCTAGAGATATAGACGCCGTGTAAATGTGATTATCTGGCGCTTCACTGACCCGGTGGAAAGGATAGCGAACCTGGCAAAGTCAAAATTTCACCCTGAACATCCTGGCTTCTCTTGACGTAAGATCATATGGGAGATGCTTCTTCGCTTCGCTAAAGTAGATCAGGCGCCAATCTGTTGACTCCAAACGGCTGATTTCGTTTACTTTTCAGGTTGTTGAGGATTGCGGCGAGACAATGATGCAAACTTTTAATAGAGCATTGCAACGACTACTCAACAGGTGGCATGGTGGCATGCATACGCCGAGGACGGTCAAACGATGAAAGGAGTTAATCTCAACAGAAGAGCGATAGCAAAGATTCTTTGGAGGAAAACCATCCCGTTAATATCGTGCAGCCGGCCGCTAGCGAAGCAGGTCGAGCCTCCCCATTGTGCCACTACAGCGGAAGACTTCGCGAAGAGTCAATGGCACCCCTCATCATGATCAAGGCAGCAAGGCATTTTTTAACTTTTCAGCCCAACCAGCAAATAAGGACTCAACCAAAGGACCAAATAGATTCTGAGAAGCTTGATTATACCTCCTGATGCCACTAATGCGATGTTTAGCTCAACACAATATAGTATCATGGCACGTAAACAAGATTACGAAAGGGCTGGAAAGCCCGTGCCTGGCTGGAACTTCGTTGTTAGATCGTCTTGCAGGGACCTTTGTGAGGAAGACCGCCCTAGACGTCCTGTAACAGCAACGAACAAACGAGCCGAATTCTGCTCAAGTTCCTGTCCTCTCACATTGATTGGGGCTGATTTAACTTAGCCAGCTGGACGAATACGACTAAATTATAATATTGTCAATGTCAGAGAAGGTACATTCGTATTTACTGATATTTACTGAATCCGTCCTTGCGGAAACAATAAAACACTATTCGCAGCGTTCAATAAAGCAATAAAAACGAGGTAAAAGAAAGTAAATGGTCGATAGACAAATTCTTGAAGTCCTTCGAAGTGCTCATTTAGCCACGTCCCCACCTAACACGGCGGGAAAATCCCCTGGTGGGAAGGGCCTAGAACAAAGTCATACAATCTTTTCAGGAACTTAATGTGATCATACGTACGATAACCGAAGCAGAGCTAAAGGTGCTTGTAGATGATGTAGGAACTGCAGCTGCAGAAGATTCGCTGGTTGAAGAGAGAGATCCAGAAGGCTCGCCACTCGGAGGAGAGGCGCTAGATGGCATATTAGTGGGGGACAGAGTGCTAGAAAGCTCGCCACTTGAAGCAGGTGTGCCGGATAGCATACTAGAGGGAGGAGGGGTGCCAGATGGCATAGTTGTAGGAGGTGAAGAGACAGGAGGCACACTAGTGGGAGGGAGGGAACCAGACGGCTCGCCACTCGGAGGAGGGGTACCAGACGGCATAGTGGTAAGAGGCAGAGAGCTAGATGGATCGCCATTCGAAGTAGGTGCGCCGGATGGCATACTAGAGGGAAGAGGTGTGCTAGATGGCATAGTTGTAGGAGGTGGAGAGCTAGACGGTTCGCCAGTGATAGGGGGAGAGCTAGATGGCATGCTAGAGGGAGGAGGGGTACCAGATGGTATAATAGTGGGAGGGAGGGAGCCAGACGGCGCACTAGTGGTCGGAGGCAGAGTATCAGAAGACTCGCCACTCGGAGGAGGGTTACCAGAAGGCATAGTAGTGGGAGGGAAGGAGCTAGGTGACATGCTAGAGGGAGAAGGGGTACCAGATGGCATAGTAGTAGGAGGGAGAGAGCCAGATGGCTCACCAGTGGGTGGGAGGGAGCCAGATGGCATACTAGACAGAGACGGAGTGCCAGATGGCATAGTAGTGGGAGGCAAAGAACCAGATGGGTCACCAGTGGCACGTAGAGGGCCTGAACCTTTGTCTGAGGGCGGGCCAGTGCCACTGAGAACTGGTTCATCAGCGCTGCAGTCAGAAAGGTGACCGTGACCTGCATGGCCTCCGTGATCACCACGCCCACAGTGGCCACTAGGACCCCTGGGAGCAGGAGCTATAATGAATGGGTTAGTGACCTCACAATTAAAACCCATCATTGAAGTTCATATATCGTACCACGGTCTTCAACAGGAATCGCTGTGGCGATAGCAGAGATAGCTAGGAGCAATATAATAGTGAGAGGACGAGCAGAGAACATGGTTAAATTTTGTTTTGAGGGGAGAGGTTTTAGAAGCGGGGTGTGCAGGAGTAAACTGGACGTCGTACACAGTCACTTAGGGTAACCAGCACAATGCAACCAGCTTTTATAGAAGAAGAGACCATTTTTCTGTGGAGTAGGACGCACCTGTAAACGCGAACAATCATTCCAAGTAGCGCATGTAGATGGAGCTAACGGGAATCAACAGGCGTTGGATTGTGTATGTTCGGGATGAAAGATAGATAGAGAGGAGTAACAGAGACGCTTCGCATAGTAGCAAGGCAATATCGCAATTCCATTTATTAGGTGGCCGCTCAGTAAAGAGTATCGCCATTCGAGAAGCGCACGTTGGTCTCATATTCGGACTGTTGTTTGAAAGATTCGTCTAACTTGAAAATACTAGGAGGTATTAACTGTTGACTCGCGCCAAGTGAAATGCATCCACTGAAACCTTGAGTAATGAGAAAGAAATCTCTGTCCATTTTGGTCCAGCCTCGACGCCCAACGATGAGTGCCGTATCTTTGAAGCGAGAGTCAAGTTTGAGTGTCGTCAGCTCCAGAGTAGAATGATGGTGTGACCGACTACGAACGTAGCTCGGTTGGTGGAATACAGGTCAGAGAAAAAATAGAGTATATATAGATTTGTAATCCCAAGTGGAAAAAGTGGACCATACATCGAGCTCAGAAACCTCAGATATCTCGAGCGAAAAGGTGGAATGGTGGTGGTGTTATGTCTTGATGGTACGAATAGAAGAATCAACAAGTGGCCAGTGATTAATGTAATGGAGCTTGATGTAGACATCTTCGGGGTCAAGCTAGGTGCAATAATAGATGGTGATGTCCCTTCGGTGACCCGACAACTGTTGCGATGAAACATCACAGAGCCTCTGATCATGTGCCATCGAGGCCTTGACGCCTCACCTTACTTAGATTGTTTCTATCGTTTCATTCTTCCATTGTCTCTCTCTATCTCTGCATACTAGTAGCACATCTCTCTGCATAGATATGAACGGTACTCTCTCCAATTAACCACGTTATAGGCCTTCGCCATAGTACTCTGCTGGTGATTTCAGCACAAGTCCAAGACTAGGCCATTTCCTACCCACATGTCCCAATATGGTTTCCATTTCCATCTCCCATGACTCAGCGCGTCCTTATTTCGTCATTCGTGCGTCTATCGCACATTCTGAGCTAGGGTTCTGTCAGTAAGTGCTCTGTTTTATACAGCAGTATAAAAGTACCTGTATAATACTGTTATTAACTGT
>CEMT01388595.1:52211-67192 GCA_900068985.1 Pterula multifida | reverse complement strand
GTCGGAGTTCAAGCACTCACAAGTCGATTTCAAGGCTTTGTCAGTAAAAAGAAACTACACAGGTACATGCTTTCCTATTCTGAAAGGCAAAGAAGTAGGGTGCTGGGGACGAGATAAAAATTGAAATTAGATATAGTAGAAGTTCTAGCAGGACCAAGTTTAAGCCTCTGGTTGTAATTCTACAACAGGCACTTCTGTGGTTGGTGATAGGGTGTCAGGGGACATAGGTTTAAGAACCTCTTCTGTTATTGAGGAGGCAGGCGTTGACGGGGTTGGCGGCACAGAGGGTTTGGGCACCCCGATGACATATCTAAGAACATCACTTAGAGTGATAATTCCCAGGAGTCGACCTTTCTTGCCACCTTTCTTTTCTTCCTCCTGTCAAGAATAGATGAGTAGAAATTACGGAGAACCAGGACTAAGGTTCACCTCTCCTTCAACAACGACGAGACGATGTACTCGACGCTTCTTCAGTAACTGTAAAAGAGTGCCCAGAGAATCGGACGCTGTACAGATGACTACACCAGGGAAGTCCGGTGACCTCTGATTCAAAGCTTGAGATATGGTCAGATCGAGATTCTGATAAGCACCCAGGCGGACGAGAGTCTACCAGAAGAATGCTTGAAAACTAAGTCGCTGAGCGAAGGAGAGTACACACTATGACATCGACGGTCTCGTAGAGATTAACAACAACACCATCGTCATCAATAATTGGTACGGCAGAGATGGACCGCTCTGAAAACATATGAACGATATCGAATACTGGTGTTGAAAGACTGGCGGTCGCGATGGGATAGTAGGGATTCCTGGGGTCTGATGGCTCCATGCCTGGTTCACGAGCGACGTAGGTTCCAATATTGAGCCTACGCAGTGACATGTGAAGGTGTTGTATCTCTTTCGTACACTGTCGAAATAGGAATGTGAATTTGATCGTGACATGGGTGGATGGTCCTACATTGATTGAGATAAATTTCAACAAACGATACTGAGTGAGGACAGATACAATCTGGGCATGGCCAGTTTCTGTATCATAATCGAGCAACGGCAATCGTCTAGCATGAGTTTTCATAAGGGCCTTGGCTGTATCCCATAATGAATTCGAAGGATGCTCCGAAGCAAGAGGAGGGGTATCAACGCCCAGTGTCTTCTCTATATCTGTGCGGATAGATGAGTCGAATAAAGTTTGATTTTTGAGACAGACGAACCTCGTAGAGACTCTAATCTAAAGTTCTCTACATCTGCTGCAGCAGCTTCATAAGAAGCGGACTTATAATAGTACTGGATAAGATGGATGATATCCAGAACGGTGAGCATGCCAGCAAAACGGGAGGTTTGACTGTTCCACAAAGGAGCAGAGACGACGCCTAGATGGTGTGATCGACATCAAACAATGAACAGAGACATCAAATTGGTACCATTGAGCAGCAAACACTGAAGAGCTTTCATCACGTTTAGTTTTGTATCAAGGACGATAAGCCTAAAAGAGACAGGGAATGCATCGTATGATGTGCGACCTTTAAGAAAGGATCGGATGGACTGTAAAGCGGCATCGTGAGCCTCCTGGGAGTAATACGGAGGTAAAGAGGATGCCGCTCTGTTGCGTTTAGTAGAAAGCTTCCTGCGAATTTTCTGAGAGGAGGAAGGGGAGAGCGTTGTGGACATCGTCAGTGAGAGGCCACCGCACAGCCACAGGACGGTATAAGATGAGAACGTGACATTAACACAGCCATTCGATATACAACTTATGACATCCCAAGACAGTCCACAAGAGCCGTCGCCTCCAGATGTGCTCGTTATTCTCCTACCCCTCCTTGTTGTGCTCTCAACTCTTCTATTCCTTCTTCTCCTCTTTCTTATATCTATCCTCCTCCTCCGTCGTCGGCGCGGTATATCACTGCGTGACAATGACGGTCCTATCGACTTGAGTCGTGAGGACCTTATCGACGGGGAAGGAGGGTTCGATGGTGTTGAATTTCGTTGGCTAGAATCGGTATCAGATTCAATAAGAAGGGAATACACCAGAGCCAAAGGTTTGTTGCTATCTAATACAACACTGATCGGCCTGCTTACAACCTTTATTGTAGAGTACCAGGTCCAGTATCCACCTAACTCCCTTCCAACGGACATCACCCTTTCACAGTTCCTTTCTATCCAAGAAAAGGGTGTGTCAGCCTGGTCGTTTGAGCCTGATGTCGAAACTGTCAACTCCCTGCTGGTCCATGCGCGCACAGAGATAACTTTCCTACCTGACCCGGCTTCAGCTTCCTGTGTTCAGTCTAATCTTCCTCTCCCAAAGTTGAATGAAGTGTACTATTGGGAAGTCAAGTTGTTTGATCTTCCAACAACCACAAACGTTGCCGTTGGTCTGGCTACAAAGCCTTATCCCCTTTTCAGATTACCTGGGCACAGTCAGTTTTCGCTGTCTTATCATTCCAATGGCGACAAGTCGTACAATTATCCTTTCACTTCTACTACTTTTGGTCCTCGACTCAAAGAGGGGGATGTGCTCGGTGTGGGCTATCGCCCTCGCTCAGGAACGGTATTCTTTACAAGAAATGGTCGCAAACTTGATGACGCTTTCACCGGACTTAGCCGTTGGAATCTCTTCCCCACGATCGGAGCCGATGGTCCCTGCAGCGTCCATGTAAACTTTGGTCAGGCTGGCTTTGTATTCATTGAAGCCAATGTCAAAAAATGGGGTCTTGCGCCAAGCGTCGGTACTCTTGCACCTCCACCAGCGTATGGCAGTGAACGCGGCAGTATTTTACTTGATGTTGGCGGTGCCGTTCGAAGTATTACAATAGGCTCCCCAGGTGCATCTTCTCCAACCCCAACGACCACCCCTAGACGTCATTCGCATCGCTCACGACGACCAAAACATAACACAAACAACGCGCCCATCGCATCCTCTCCTCTTCGTCCCGCCTCCCCAGGAACACCGCCGCCACCAATCACACCAATCAGCGAGGAAACAGCTCACGTTTTGGATCAAACACACACATCACAGCCTACTTACATATCACCTACCGACGCTCCCGTCATACTTGGTCGAGTTGCACAATTGCCTTATTCACCTGGGGAACCTGTTGATGCCTCGCGTTCAGATGCTACTCTGTCCTCCAGACAATCCTCTCCTGGTCCATCGCCATCACTATCAACGAGGTCTATCTCTCCGGAACATGGCCCAGGTGCGAGCAACTCCTTCAGCACGCCTCGGCGTCGTCTTCACTCTTTCACTCATGCCGCCGTCTCTCTTTCATTGCCTGCCTCAGGCTCAGAAGTGATAACACAGGTACATGCTCCTCCTGATTCTCCTTATAATCTCGACCCTCCAACACCAAACCAACGTGATATACATTTGCAGGCAATGCCTTCTGTTGGTCATCACCGAACTAACAGTTCCAGAAGCGCTGGAACTGGCGGACGAGCCGTGGTAGAAGAGGAGATACCAATTGATAGACTGTCCTCTACCACATCCCTGATGAGAAGGGAACCTCCAGCGTACTCTCCATTGGATGCATACACTTATGCGGAAGGTGTACATGTTGATTTACCTGCCGATGTCATTGCTGCTGCTCTAGAGGGTCAACCAACCCCAGCTAGTGCCATTGGCCAGAGTAATGCCAGCACTGACAGGCGTCGAAATCACAGAAGGTGATCCTGTTTGGACTAGTTAGAAATGATATCAAGAGTGATGGATCTTTGGCTTCTTGTTTCTTCTACGGTGCCATTTCTGGCTCTCCTGTGTCCTGTGTCTTGTTCGCAACACCCTGCCTCGTGAATATATATGTAGTAATTTTCCTACTCCTGTCCTTGTCAAGCATTGCTATCTATGTGATCTCACGCACAATTGTACAAATATCATTCTAATCTATCTGCAGTTACCAACACTCCTTTGAATAGCACAAGCTTATGCTCCGATCTCTAGTACATAAGGCCTAAGGTTCCAACCTCTTAGGATCCCTTGGGAAGAGGGAGGCTCTTCGGATATTATTCAGTTTCAGGAACAGCATGAGAACTCGCTCCAGTCCAATTCCACCTCCCCCATGAGGCGAACATCCCATTCGGAAAGCATCAACATAGCCCTTCATAGACTCCGGATCAACGCCTTTCCCTTGCATCTGCTCGATCAAGAAAGAAGCGTCGTGGATTCGCTGGGCCCCTGAGAGGATCTCTTCACCTCGCATAAAAAAGTCGTACGAGTTGGACAATGTCTGAATTTTCTCATAGTCAGAAATGCTTCAACAGATCCAAACAAATACACACCGGATCTTCTGGGTCAGGCATAGTATAGAAAGGTCGAAGTGCCAGAGGGAACTTGTCAATGATAAAATAATCAGTTTCGTACTTATTACGGACTATCCTTCCCAGTCTCCTCTCGTTCTCAGTGCTGCTTGGTCAGTTGAGGATTTCTATACAATCGCGGCAACCCACGTACTTGATGTCATCCAGAGTGGACCTATCAACCCCATCTTCCACTAGAAGATCAATCGCCTCCTTGAATGTGAGCTTTAGAGTGCCCTTATGCCCTTCTCTCCACTTAAATTCGTCAGCAGGGAACTGCCTCCTAACGACCTCAATATCCTTAGAATATGTCTCCGTCAGGCCTCTGAAGATGTTCAAGAATAAACCGTCCAAAAGTTCCATCACTTCATGATAGTGCTCCTCGATGGACATCTCCAAATCCAAACCCATGAACTCTGTAAGGTGACGGTGCGTGTTCGAGTCTTCAGCTCGAAAAACGGGGCCAACTTCATATACGCGTTCAAAATCGGCTGCAATACACATTTGTTTAGCAAGTTGAGGGGACTGCGCCAGGAAGGCGTTGCCTTTGACAATGTATATGTATTAGGTAGACAAAGACAGGAGCTAAGGCATACCTTTGAAGTAGCTGACCTTGAAGACGGAAGCTCCAGATTCGGTGGCTGCGCCCTGAAGTTTAGGACTGTGAATCTCAATGAAGCCTTGCGAATTAAGATAGCCGCGAAAGAGATCTCCGATGGCTGATTGAAGCTTGAATATAGATTGATTTGTTTGAGTCTAAACAGAGAGGCTTGAAAGCTCAACAAGAGCGTCTTGAAAGATAGAACAAGGCTCACTCGAAGGTCAATAACGCGGTTGTTCAGCCTGGTTTCAAGCAAGACTCTGTTCAGCTGATTCTCAGAGCTAGCAACTTCTTCATCAGCCCGGGAAGCGTCTTCTAGACTGAAGGGCAATCGTCCATCAATCCCAGAAATAATATGAAGCTAAAGAACGAGGGTAAATGAGAATGTAGGGAAGTGAGAGTGCCCTCTCACCTGTACAACATGAATTTCCACGTCGTCGATGGTCGCACTTTTGATAGGCTCCGGACTCTTTTTTACAACACCTTCTACTAGGACAATGCTCTCATCAGATATCCCACTGGCCCATTTGACCATCTGCTTGGAGACCTTTTCAGGAGTAACGATAAGAAGTGCCTGAACGGAATCAGTGCGCTGACGAAGATTCAAAAACACCATCTTGTTTCCCTGAGCACGAGATGTCTGCACTCGAGCACGAAGTAAGACAGTCTCTCCATCGCGTGATGCATTGAGCGAAGAGATAGCAGTTCTCGGCTTCCTGGAACGGGTCTGGGATTGATGAAGAGGTAGCTTGCCGTAGAAGTCGGCAGCGAAGTCCTGATTTGAATTATAATCAGTCATATGAAACGGAAACATGGAGATTATTCGTGTACCATCTCTGCACTCGCCTGCTGGCTCGCTGACTCTGCCTGCTTTGCAGCTTTCTCTGCGGCCTTCTTTTCTTTGTCTGCTTGCTTCGCGCGCTTCTTGAGTTCGCTTTTGGAGGGACCTTGCTGTTCCTGTTGGCTGCAAGAAGTTAGATAGGTCCAATATAAGAAGGATGTCGTACGGTTGATTCAACGATGGACTTGGATCAGCCATGGATGAGATTAGGAGAGGGTAATCGATGAACCTTGTTAAATAGCTGGCTGATCTGATCAGTATTTTTGTGATCGGATCAATATTTTCTGTTCCGACTGTTTCCCATTAAGCATTGACACATTCATCTTTTCCTACTTACTTTTTTTAATCCCAAAACTATGCTCGCAACCTCCCTTGCTCGTCGTGCCAACACCCTCAATTGTTTCGTCAGGAGTCTCTCTGTGTGGTCCGCTGTTCCTGCAGGTCCCCCAGATCCAATTCTTGGTGACTCCTATCTGCACACCACATGTACTTTTTGCTCATACTCACCCAGGTGTCACTGAGGCTTTCAGGGCCGACAAGGATCCTCGTAAGATCAACCTTGGAGTTGGTGCATACAGGGATGATAAGGGAAAGCCATATGTCCTGCCCAGCGTGCAAAAGGTTCTCATGATTGTCACTTCCATAAGTCACTTCCCAGTGCACTCAATTTACTACCTAGGCCGAGGAGATTGTTCGCTCTGGCAATCCTGACAAGGAGTATCTCCCCATCACAGGTCTTCCAGAATTCACCAAAGCCGCCGCAAAGCTCGCATATGGTGCTGATAGTGCCGCCCTCAAGGAGGGAAGAGTAAGCGCTCGCATATCCTCTTAGTTCAGCATCTCTTATGATGTACCGCAGGTTGCCGTCACTCAGTCTATCTCTGGTACTGGTGCTCTCCGCATTGGAGGCGAATTCCTTGGTCACCATTACCCTCATAGCAAGGTCATCTATCTCCCTGTCCCATCTTGGGGCAATCATACACCTCTTTTCCGTGATTCCGGTCTCGAGGTTCGAGGGTACAGGTATTTCGACAAAAGCACAGTTGGTTTAGATTTTGATGGTTTGAAGGCTGACCTTCTAGTAAGCAAATCTTCCTCCTGCTCCCTCCTAACTCAATAATGGCTCCCGCCAGGCAGCTCCCGAACAATCAATCGTCCTACTCCATGCCTGTGCCCATAACCCAACTGGTGTTGATCCTTCCAAGGAAGAATGGAAAGAAATCTCTGACATCATCAAGGAGCGCAAGCTCTTCCCCTTCTTTGACATGGCCTATCAAGGCTTCGCCTCGGGCTCGACTGACCATGATGCCTTCTCCGTCCGTCACTTCGTCTCACAGGGACATCAAATTGCTCTTGCTCAGTCCTTCGCCAAAAACATGGGCTTATACGGTGAACGTGTAGGTGCTTTCTCTTTGGTCACCGGGAGTTCAGAGGAGAAGGCCCGAGTAGACAGTCAACTCAAAATTGTCATCCGTCCAATGTACTCCAATCCACCTCTCCATGGTGCAAGAATTGCTAGCAACATCCTAGGGAATGAAAGCCTCTATTCTCAATGGGAAAGCGAAGTCAAGGGTATGGCGGACCGAATTATCAGCATGAGGGAAACTCTTTACAATGCTCTTACTCATGACCTCAAAACCCCTGGAGAGTGGGGGCACATTAAAAGCCAGATCGGAATGTTCAGGTGAATCGCATTTCAACATGACAAGGTAAAAAAAAGCACTTACACCTTAACTAGTTTCACCGGTCTTAAGCCTGAGCAGACCAAATCCCTTGCTGAGAAAGCTCACATATATATGACTGCGGATGGAAGGATATCTATGGCTGGTTTGAACGCTGGCAACATCCACTACTTCAGCGAGAGTGTTGATGCTGCCGTCAGGGGCAGGCTGTAGAGATCTTTTAGATAGAATACTGCCTCAGATGAAGGGGAAGTATTATAATACATAGACATTCACTAGACATAAGTATATGCCACCTTTCTAACTTTAACTTTGTAGCAGGCATGAAATTGGATTACCTTCAGGCGCGTTCACGTGAGATTGTGCTCGCTTTGTCTTGCATCCATGACCGCAAGACCTCCTTCTCCCTGCTTCCCTGGCGCCTGGCCGGAATATATAGATCTCGATACCTCGCAACGTTCTCTGTCACCAGCTTTAGTGCAAGAGAATGAACCTCGAGCCGCCCCACGTAATCTGGATCATGTACTCAGTTTTCATCCGAGACTGTCTCTGTCTCTAAATCGCTGCGAGCAAGACCAATTCAACTCACAATCCACACTTTTCAAGGACAACAGATATTTATTTAATTCTATTGGAAGCAAAATCACGTTATTAGGACAGGTATGCATACATCTCAACTTCTCAAACCTAGGTTTGATTTCAGAGAGCTTTGCTAAGCTGGACAAGTACGATCTCGCATCTCTCTCAACCTTCATGGTAAGCTAGGTTTATTCATTCATGGCCTGGCTTCTATATTGATGGCATACGCAGAATGTTTCTCCGACCCAGTCTTATCTCAATCGCTCCTCAGTCACCAGTTTAAGACAAGTAGCGACAAACCACGATTGGATTCCCCGACTTTCTCATTCTCAAAGCTGCCCTGCCCTCTATTTCTCCTCTGCATTGTCCGATTCTGCCAGCATATCGTCTTTTCAATACGCTCCTGATTCTACGAACTTGAATGACATCTCTGTGACTTCCACGGAACCACTGCAAAGTATATCCTCTAGGAATATTTATTCGCCTCCGCTCCTGAGCTCGACGTCTTCAACCGTAGATTCTTCTCCGCAACTTTCATTGCCTTGCACGATGTTTTCGTCCCCGACATGTTCAAAACTTTTATTTCCCTACGCATCTGATGGGCCCTTACCGAGCACACACGGGGAAGACTACTTGAATTATATACCAACTTCTCGAAAGACATCTTGCTACGGATTCAACGAAGAAGGATTTTGTTCTGATGTGTCATTCCGCCATTGTCGCAGAAGCCGATCTTACCTCGAGAACTATCAATTAATCCCTACTATCAACCATATCTCCGGCCAAGCCACGTTTAAGACTTCACCTTCCCTTCAACAGATTGAAATTGAGCCAGACAGGCTAACAGCTGGAGTTCCCCTTCCCACATGTAGTCCTGACCCTTCACTTGAAGTCGATCAAGAAGGTTTTTTAGATGAGCGAGCGGCCGTTTTGTCGATTCAAGTATCAGAGCATTCGATTCCTGCGCAATCAGTCACAGGACGTCGGGATGAAGCTCGTTTATTCAGACTTCCAGACCATTTTACTTTGTCTCCTTCAAATCCAGATATCTGTACAGACCCGGAAGTAAACACGTCCACTGTTGATGGACCTACCTTCTTTCAACTCGAAACTCTCGTTCCTTCTGGGTCTGAGTTAAACTATCCAACCCTGGTTAATGAGCCGTCAACTTTGTTCGCATCGCAAGAAGTTTCCAATGCCATTCCATATTCACCCATCATACCAAGCCTTGCTTCTGGCAATCCGGAAGATATGCTTAGCCTTCAAGATGCATTAATTAGCTCTCCCCCTCAAACTATCCGAAGACGAAGTGTTGCAGATCATGTCCACCCCGGTGCTCTCAATAAAAACACACACAATTTGGTTCCTACCCTTAAACTTTCAGGAGGACCTCAAGTCCGCCCAACCAGCTTCATGAGTCAAGTCAAGAGCTTTAGTGCGAAAGTGAAGAAGCGACTGTTTGGAATTAAGACCAGGAAGCCGATAATGTCAAGAATGGGGAGCGGCATAACTCCAGATAATATCCGGAGGATGTTTCCCCACGAGCATAGAGAACGCCTTCGACATCCTCCAGTATTCTCAGAGCCTAATCTTCGTGACATGTACGATGATGAGAGCCAAAATAACTCTCAATATTATGATCTACAGTTACTCGCTTCACCTCCTGGCCTTGCAGTAAGTTCCTCAAACCTTTGTCCGTGCGAGTTTGTCTCATGCAATCGCATCAAATTAGCCACCCGCCGTCCTTTATGAGCAAGGGATCTCTTCTGCCGTCATCGACATGAGCTATGAAACACAGTGTTCTCGGAACGATTCGTACTTTAGCAGTGCGCATCTGATCAGGAGTGGTTCAGAGACTGCGTTGTCCCGCTATGTCGACAATACACATGTCACTTCGACGGCTCCATTCCAGCCCCACGTCCTTGGGGAATGTCCGGATCCGGATCTGGTTACTGTCACCGATCAAAGTCAAATATTTGCTAATTCTTCAGCTCAGTTCACGGAACAGGGCTCGTTGAACTAGAAGACATTCCATTCCCGCAATCACGAATCAACTGAATTCTCTAGTCTTTCCATAGGCCTCACGAGATCAACCATACCTATAGTTAGACAGCAGACAATTAGTAAGTTAGAATAAGGTACGATGGAAGATATCTCGTAATTTGCGCTCCATGGACCATGATGAGTGTTTTTGTTGTAAAGTATCCATCGATACTGGTGTGAACAGTGCCGTCGTTATTCCTATCAACCAAATTATGTCCTGCAATCATGCTGCCGAACAGTCTGTCCAAGCATCTATGGCAAATCAGATATCCAGGTCTTCGTCTGGATCATCCCCATCTAAATCATCTGCAGAATCTGGATCATAGTATATGTGTCCACTCCCGTGGCTCGGTTGGTGGTTATCAAAGCTCTTGCCTAGGCAAGGTGTCAAGTAAGCACACGATGGGCAGAAGAGACCGACCTGCATGTGCATAAGGAAGTGGGACCTCTGCTCTTGATTCCTCCTGCGCTACTGTGAGACTAAGTTTAAAAGAAAGTTGCTTTGTAGGATCTGGCGTTACCTAGACAAGGTGGGGTAACCTCAGCAATGCTTCAATATGCAACCCGAAACACTTACATGTGAGCTCGCTTTCTTCAAGGTGGATTTTCTCACCGCCTCCAAATCTAGCAGCTCGCAGGGGCCTTCGGTCGATGGCTTAAATCCTTCCAACTGGCGCTCGATCACCTTACGCCTTCCTGTCCTGTCAGCAACACCTCTTACAATCACTTCAAATAGAATCTCCTGGGGGGATGACCCCTCTCCCTTTGAGCCATAGATAAGCCGTCTGCTCTCATAGCTTCGGCTGCTAAAGGGTATGAAAATACTCCAGAACTTCACAGCAGGAGTTACGGGAGGAGGCGGTATAGAGTATGCCATTGATAGGTGAGTCAGTACTACAGGAGGGTGGGCGATGAGGTGTGTAAGTGATGAAGAGAAAGACGTCTCCAATAGCGAAGAGAGTATTGAGCATGGTGCGACGGCGTGGAGGATAAGTCGGCTTCGATCTGTACGTATATGATAAGGCGACGATGTAGATAACCGTATTTATCGTACCGTGACTTTTTTGGACCTCTGTTAAGAGTTCTTGGATTAGTTTATAAACGATTAGAGGAGAGCGACAGTCTTCAAGCAGAGTATTCAGTGAATCAATGCATACGTTCAGTGGGCAAGCTGGAGCTGAAAGAAAAGCTCAGGAATTGATCCGTCAAGAGTTCCAGCAAGATATCAAAGGAAAATACCATTGTTTACTGCATGGAGAATATCTTGGTATGCATTTTTCAAGTCATCATTGTAGCTAGGTATGCGATCTGTGTAATCCAGCAGGGTGACTGTGGCGGCATCTTTGAACCCAGCAAACAGTGAAGCTGGTGGGTAGAGGAAGGAGACGAGTATGGTATGTGATTTATTGGATTGAGAGCACTTTCTGAGCAAATGGACTAGAAAGGGAAGACTAGACTGGGCTAAGGAAGACTGGAGGATCAGGAGTGGTTGGTTTGTGAGCGGCACATCGGATAGTAAGCCAGAGAGCAACATTTCCAAGGTTTATCTAATCATTTTCTCTCTTCAACGACCATAATCTCATCCTCCATTTTTGCAATCCAACCTCCCTCCACACCCCCTCAACCTGCTCGAACCCTGTCTCCTTCAATGCTTTTCCTATGTATGGCATTAACGGTGTCTCTGGTGCCCTAATCGTTTGTATCTTGCTATTCGAGTTGAATGTCTCTCGAGCTGCATGTCGTAGAAGATCCGAAGCGATACCAGTCAACCTGTAGGGCTCCTCGACGTATAGGTGTCGCACTGTGGCGATACCATCGTTGTTCGCCTTCAACAGAGCTTTTGGGAAAATAGGATCGGCTTTGGTTTGCTTCTTGTGTGCATCAATTGCAACTAAACCAACAAACTTATCACCATACTCCAACATCCATAAAGCAGAACCTGGCGTAGTGGAGTAGTATGATTCTAGATCTGGCATATCAGCCCATCGCAAGGTCTCATGCGTTAATTTCTCGAAATCAGTTCTGTTGTACCTGGATTGGCCCTTTAGCACAGAACTTGATGATAGAGAATATTCTTTACCAGTCTGTTAAAAGAAGAATTGGCACAGCGATGCTGGCGAAAGCAGGCAATGGCCTCAGATAACTTATATACCCGTATTTATTGACTTCGGGCCACCAGTGCATGAATTGTACAAATATGCATGATAGAGCAAACCATGTGGATAAAAGCAAAGGATTTGTGTATACTGTAGGGTTTAAATGCAAGGAAGGGGGTCAGACACTGCTAACATCCCGTTTACGAGCAGATGACCTACTGCGGGTATTTGAGACGGCCAAACATTCCATATGAGATCTGCCCACGATGAATTTGACTAGTTTCTCATCCGAAGGTTGGAAACGTCTAATGTGAGCGGTGGGCTCTACCATGGTAAAAGTTTGACCTTGAAATCAGGGCTGTGTCTTGCATAAAATTCGAACAATTCGAACACACACGCTTGTCAAGGACCTGTCAGCAACATCAAATCTATATGCTACTTGCAATCCTGCTACAAAGTACAAGTAAACCAGATTAAATACAAATACAAACTCAGTGACTGAGCGGTCGACCAGGCGGTCGCCGTGGTCGCTCAAATACACCAGGTTCATCATCTCTGTTGTCTTCCAAGGGCCGTGGGCCACTGATAATCGGTCGCGTTCGTGAAGGCCCGCTTCCTTGACCGCGAGACCGAGACCCAATGGGAACCTGTGAGGGGGGTAGCAAAGGGACTGGAACTCCTGATCCGAGCAACAGGGGTCTCAAAACAGGTTGTGGTGGGTATCGTGTTGGGATTGCAGTTGCTTCCACCGTGGGAACTGTGACTGAATCTATCTCTGTTGCATCTTCTGCCGACACTACCGAGGTCGGAACTTCAGGACGTGGGAAAGGTTGTTCTAAGATAGAAGTTCCTGGGGAAGTTGTGGTCTCCTCTACAACGGGCTGCAGAAGAAGCGAGTCTCGATTGATGTCCTTTAAGTTAGCAATAGTGGGGGATGTAGGTCCAGTCAAACCTGTGTTGAAGGATATGAGATAGGTCTTGTACTGAAGAATAAGGCTTGGTCCTACCTCCGATAAACGACGTCACGTCGTATTGAGTGCCACCAGAATCAAATCGGTCTTTATTGGCAAATGGTAGTAAAACGTCGTCTATAGATGGAACGCGAGACGAGAACGAGCTCTCCTTCAGACGCGATTTGCGCTGGGCACGCAAGTTTGTTCTAGTGGTTATTACCGGCGAAGGAGGTAGACCTGCCTCACTAATACTGGGAGGTTCAGGAAAGATACTGAGGGAGAAATCGCTACGAACGGATGTCGATGAGTGTTTCTGTGAAGAATGGCTATCGTCTTGTGTCATCTGTGCCGTTTGAGAGTGAGAAGCCGGGGATTCATCAACTGCAGGAACTGACGTCAGCGATGTTCTGGGGGAAAAGAGGCGAAGAGCAGCTATGCTCTTATCAAGTTCTTGTTGCTGCTTCAAGAGCTCATCAAGTGAATTGGCCTGACTAACGGGACGTGGTTGTGAGATCATATCGGCTTCAGGTGGCTCTGGCTCGATGATTCCGTGCAAACCATATACGGGTGAGTCAGTGATGCTGGCAGCAGACTTTGGAATGCCATAATACGATGGTATAGTTGCGTCTGTGAGTGGGCGATTAACAAAAGGAATATCATCAACATTTGAGGGTCCTGGCACATCTCTAGGAGAACTTAAGGCAACTTCCATATCCACCAAGGACGATGGATGCGGAATGTTACGAGAAAAGGGACTCGTCTCCATTTCTGACTCTAATTTGCGTGGATGGTTTTCTTCATTCTTTTCTTTGTCTGAGAATTCCGGCATCGACGCAGGTTTGTCACTGGTGCTGCGCATCGAAAAGCGGCGAATAGCCATCCACGAGGACATGCGCGAGATAGATTGTCGCCTGAGGCCATCGATATAGGCGGGAAGAGCACGGAAGGGAGCTTGTTCGAGTGCATCCGCTGCTGTCTCCAATGGTACAGCCTTCTTGGATCTACCATAAGAAGGTTTTTTGGGAGAATGGCGAAAGGCAACGACCAAAACAAAGATGATCAAGATGTACAACTCAATTGCTTGTAAAAATCTCCCTAGAGTGGATTCCGAAAAATCGACTATCTCCCAATCAGCAGTTGAAAACAATGTTTGACTTGGGAAAAAACTCACGTAAGATGATATCCCCAACACCAATTCCCAAGCTGATCAGCAGAGCTAAAATTGGGACCGTATAGGCATATAGCGATGCACGGGGAGATGTGTTGGGCACAAGGAAGGAATTGAGAACCAGCTGGAGAATCAAGAGGGATGATGCCACGATTTCCAAGATGGCTTCTACGAGATATAAGTTACTAAAAGGCGGATTTTTCTTCGAGAGTCGCCAAATAATTTGCAAGATAGGAATCGAGGTGATAATGATTAGTAGACCCCATTTAAGGATGTGACGCAACCACCGGAAATTTGACCAATCGTTATCTTGGCTGTTGAGCTGAAAACTCTGGACAGAATCACGACCAGCTTGAGGGCTATTCCTTGGTGGGAGAGTGACATAGCCCCAAAAGAAGATGTTGCGAAAGCCAATGGAGAGCCCGAAGCAAATTTCACGGGCCACAACCAACCCTGTGATGGTATCCAAGTTGTTTGTAGAAACGTTGACACCACTATCAGCACCAACTCGGGAAAGAAGAAAGGTCAAGTCGAGGATGGAACCGATGAAAGCCAGAAAGATCGAAGCATACAAATACACAGCGAGACTGGAATGCAGTGAGAAACAGGCGGTCATAGGGAAACAAGTACTCACAGATTAGTTTTCCGCGTGATCAAGAAGAAAGTAAAGATTGCAAAGCCAGTAAGCCCAACACAGAAAAAAGGAACATCAGCTAGCAGTTGGTTTAGCTGAT
>CEMT01388595.1:20035-52167 GCA_900068985.1 Pterula multifida | reverse complement strand
CACTTACAGTGACATTGACGGACAAAGAGAGGAAAACAATGGGCTTCTGAGGGAGAAAGGTTCGCTGATGTAGCGAAGCATCTGGCATTCAGAAGAATGGCCACCTCTGGGGTGGGCTTTGCCAGAATGCCTCAAGAACCCAGGAATCGAAATAGACTATGAAGCACCCATTCAGCACAGAATTTGTTTATAGTAGGAACTTCGAGGACGCTCACAAGTTTAAGGAGAATAGTGTATGCCTGGTCGACAGTGCTTAAAGATCAATGTGGCTTCGAGGTAGAATACAAAGCAAGGTAGAGGGAAAGCTGAAAAGGACAAAAGAATAAAATGTTGAAACGTTGAAGAGCAATGGTAACAAACAGTTTGTGGCCAGCAACCCAAATCACATCTACATCATAGTTCCCAGAATGTCCATTGAAATCAAGATCAAGTACTCAGATCACGAGTCACTGAGTGGTTCTGTCATCTGATCTGATTCTCAACGTTCCTGATCAGTCGTAATTTACAGTATCCAAAAACCCCCAGTGACTGCCGATCAGAATATCTTGCGTAACCAGGGTTAGCTAGACGACATTTCTATTTTTTATGTAAATAATCCCAGCTCACATTTCGTATCCTCGTTTTGTGTAAAATGTATGTATTGGATTCCGATGCTGATACAAACAAACACACAGACTGTGCCATCAATGCTATGTGATCTGATAAAATACATGTAACCGTTATAGGTAGTCCATGGCCATACATATGTAAGTAGAAGAGTTCATATCAATTTACATCAATAACGCCAAGAAGAACTTGGAACCTGCCGGTTCAAAAGTCCACCGACTTTGCCATTTTCGTCCATTCTGAAACCGACAACACTCTTAGGCCGCGGCCGTCCTAAAATTCTCGGCATATTTCCAAGCTGCTTTGTAGGACTAGAGGAGAGTTGTCTCGTGGGACTTAGCCCGCCCCCGGTCATCTGTCTGATTAAAGCGGCTTCACCTGATCCCATGCCTGTAAACTGACGGGCGATAGTTGTCGTTCCTGTGTACTGTGTTGTAATTCCATACGTCGATCCCCCGGTGTCAGATGGATCAATGGCAGAGGTGCGAGTAGGTGAAGACTGGGGAGAATCTCGCATGGCCAATGGCAGTAGTAGCTGATAGAGATGAGTGCAAAAGAAATCCAAAAACTGTACCTACACTCACAGAACATTCCCTGCACCATACTCCACCTTCCATATCTCCCTTTGCAGCACTGTCAAGCCTCTTCCCGCAACCAGGTTCTTCTTTCCTTCTCCTTTGTCCAAAGAGACTTGGTGATTGTTTCTTCCCACCACATACTAAGCATGAAGCGTGCCACCTAGTACCCTGGGGTCCAGGAACAACGCCTCGTTCCATAGGTGAAACAGATTTATGGCACCCGGGACATGTGTTCGAGCTACCGAATCGAGGGAAGGTTAAGGTGGTAGGTGGTGCAGTTGTCAAAGGGCGCATCTGTCCACTCGATGAAGAATCCTGCGACGTTGATTTTGCAGCAGGAGTAGCAACAAGTTTTCTCGAAAAGATAGATGGTACGGCTGAGGGGTTAGGAGTTGATTTCACAACAGCCCATTCGGGTGGGGCGCACTGAAATGATTGACATTAGAATCAGGGTCGAAGTCAAGGAAACAGTGCTAACCTCAACATGACAAGGTCCGCCAGCTGCACGAACAAAAATTGCTTGTCCCTTACTACCTTCTTTAAACGAGCCATCACAGACAGTACAGCGGAAACACTCCGTATGGTAAATCTTGCATTTTTTACCACCATCAGGGGTTTCATCATCGGATATTGTTACAAATTTGCCGCCAGCACTTCCAGCATTTCCCTTGATGGTAAATAAACCACCACCACATTTTGCGCAGCAAGATGTTGGAGAGATGGCTTGACTTGGCTCTACTGAGTTCTTGGGAGGTGTAGATGGGGCAGATCCTGTCGATTTCATAGGACTACTGGTAGGCGTTGACATCGTCCTTGGTCGAGATTGGTGGTGATCAGAATAATCATTACGAGATGACCCGTAACCACTGGGTGGCTGGTGAATTTGTGCTTGATCAATCTTCCGTTCTGAGCCATTCTGAGGCGGCGACGCAGGTAGAGAAGCTTGAGTAGCTGAGTCAGAAAGATCAGAGAGAAGATCAGGGGTTGATGGAATTGGAGAGCCACAGTCGCTAAAGGGCTGCGTATCAGTAATGTGGGGCGATGAGGGGGACCTCAGGGATGCGGAGGATCTTGGTCTACGTATTCGACGGGGGGAGGGAGTAGTAGGAACTTCACACCTGTGAGGTGTAGACGACGTGGATGCCTTGAGGAATCGCCGCTTCATCTCTTCTATCGCTTCCTCAGTCGCGACACTACTACCAGTATGGGTGAGCCGAATTGGATTTGGACTTCCACTCGAAGAATACATAGCCGTGGAACCAGTCACCTGCTGTTTCATGGGCTCCGGCTGCATAGGGCTGGGGCTCGAATCTCGACGCGAACCTCGACTTGTTGTAGAGAGTTGCGGAGATTGTGCAGGAGATTTGTATGAGGAATATCTTGACGATGGACTTTGTCGACTCGGAGTGCATCTGTCCCTCGAAGTGAGAGAACTAAGCCGCCTATCAAGTTCTCCCAGAGCAGGACTTGCTTCTCGACTCCGTATTCCAAGGCGTTGCTCGAGCTCTTCTAGAATGGGACTCGATTCTCGGCCTTGACTTCCACCTGATACTCTATCGGACAGGCCCATACCTCCTGGGTTGGGGCTAGAGGCCACACTATCTGTCTTCTTCTTAGGTGTAGAACTCTTCAAGCAACCATCAAAGCAATCAACACAGCTAGGTTGGCCAAGTATATTGACGATAGGTGCATCACCAATGTTCTTGTGGCAGCCAATGCAGTTAAAGCATTGCTTATGCCACACCTTGCCAGATGCCTGGACAAAACCTCCCTGGGATTTGATTGCCAGCACTGCGCGAGAGCATGTCGGGCACATGCCTTTGGATCCGCCATTAGTGGTAAAGCAGGGCACTAAATTTTTGTAAGTAAGAGGCTCGTCTTCTCATCCGAAAGGACATACAACACAGAAACCGGTCAGTAGAACCAGGGTTACTAGGATCAGGATATATAGTAGCATCTGGTTGAAATTGAGTATCACATATAGCACAAGAGTAAGTAGCCAAGCTTTCTTGTGGCTGAAGGACTGAGCCGTAGACCTTGGTGAGTGAGGACCCATACAGTGAAGGCAAGATATCTGATTCCGGTGCGGGGGTAGTAAAGTGCTTCAGAGGGGATGGTGGCCGATTGAGACGCGTTGATGAGGATGCCGTATGCAAGGGAGCATGCTGAACTTGGCCTAAGACAGATGAAGATTCAAAAAGGGGAGATGAGCTTGAGGAATATGATGAAAGTGGGCGGGGAAAACGTTTAGTAGGGGACGAAGAATCGCCATTGATCCGACTTCCCGTCAGATTGGTAGCTACGCCTGTAGCCGAACTCTGTTTGCGTTCCGGGGAATGGTCTCTGGCAACATAAGTTTTAGACCACTTGTCTGGAGGTTCCTCTGCTGGAAATGGTTTACTGAATCGGGTTGAGGCAGCTGGATGGGCATAAGTTGATAATGACGAGTGGACGTGTTTCTGACCCTTACCAACAGCCATTCCCCCACATTTACATTTCTCTCCAGGGACAATGTCCCCACATCGCCTGCAGTAGGCCATATCTGAAGAATTCAACTATAACCCAAGAGGTATGCTTAGTTGTTGAATGTTGATTCTTGAAAGCAACATCTATCACGTGCTTTATGGTCATGTTTGGGAAGATGAAGACTGAAGTTAAACTGAGCGACCGACATATCATCAAAACTTTCACGACCAGCTGCAATCATGCAAAAGTTGAAAATTCTGGCACAGTACATGACTCATGTAATGTAATTTCACATAAGATCTTCAACGTGTTAAGCCGACGCGGAGAAATGCGATACAGTAAACTTGGAGGCAGCTTCAAAGCTTTGACCCAGTGACTACTGGTTTCCAGTCAACTCTTTCCACTAGTTCAGGCACTAGATCAGCAACAGAACTTGCGCCAATCAGTCTCATCGATGTTAGAATCTCCCGATGCAATATGTGGACAGTTCTAACTACGCCGGCTGACCCATACGCCTAAAAACAACTTTGAGATAGTGATCTTACGACGCGTAACGTACGTACAGATTGTGCGTATAAGAATGGCCGCCCAAGTCCGACGGCCTTGGCACCCAGACACAAGGCTTTCACGACATCTGGAAGGAATGTATCAAGCAAGTTTGTTAGACCAATGGAAAACACCTCACCTGTTCCCCGCCGAATTCCCCCTTGAAAAAGTGGTTAGAAGAAAAACATAGGTTGCCTTAGAGAGGGTTTACCATCGATATATACTAAAGGAGACGAGGGTTTATAGTGCTAGTATAGTGCTTGAATATAATGGTTCCATACCTTCAGTTTTATGGAAGACTTCAGGATGTTGCTTCCTCAGCCTATAAAGAAGCTCAATTGGGGGAAGCGAGCTAGTTGAAGGTCAATGGTGTATCCAAAACATTTAAGCATCAGAGAGACAAGGTATTCACTAATCAAGTTGTCTTCCTGTATGGTGCAGTTGATTAATGTGTGAAGAACCCTGGCTGTACGCCGTACGAAGTACACACCGCCATGATTAGAAAGAAGGATTCCATCGACACCAGCTTGGACAGCTAGGATACAATCCTAAAGCATGTTGTCAGAGAATGATCGCATTAACAGTGAGAATAGGTGACTTCAATGCATTGTATGCCTGAATCAATTTTATGAGTGTCATTGACCCAGGCTATATACTTATAGGTTGAGCATACCTTTGATGACAATTGGAAGCTTAGTGACACTACGCAACCAAGGTATCGTCTGTGCAAAAATAATCATACAGACGTACAGGAGAAACCTGGGCTTGCGATCCTACCTTCTGCCATGTCATGTCTCTGTCATCATTAGCGACAAGATTACCAGCCGTTCCACCTATCTCCAGATCGGCACTCTCTTCATCCTCCGAATCCTGGTTTTGACTTTCAAGCTCCAAGGAACACTTTATGTCGGCTTCCCGATTACCAGCAACGATGGCGTCCACGGTGAGAAATATAGCTTTATATCCCAGTTTTTCGACAGTTCTAATCCTCTCCAAGGCAAGAGCATTATCCTTGTGCTTGTAAAGCTGGAAAAAAAGTATTTGATTAGGAGCGGCTGACTCCATTATTTCAGCAGGCGACAAGGACGCATTTGATGAGACCATTTGTATTATGTTCGCCTGATGACAACCGATGGTAATATTAGCCTCTCCTGTGTACCTGTGAACTGAGTTCATGTCTTGTTGCGTGAGATATAGACCTACCCAAAGGGTGACCAAGCTTGGCTAGAGCAGCGCCGCTGAGTTACAGCCGAGTTTAATGTTTGAAGAGACATAAAAGATATCAACAGACCTAACGAAGATGGGTATAGCTGATGGATATCCCAGAATCGTAGTAGATGGGTCGCATTTGGCAACAGGTCGCATAACCCTGGCATTGAAGAAGAACCGAGAGAATGCGTGCATATTCTCCTTGAACGCTATAAAGCATCGCTGTGGAAATCGTAGATGCGGTAGGCGGGCACTTACATATCAAATCATCCGAGCCGGAGGAATAGTATGCTAAAGCACGTTTACTTAACACATTGCGCGCTACATCCTGAGGAATGATCATTACAACCCGCCATCCAATCAAATGATGCACACCTCAAGGTCTTGTAGATTATGCATTCTATTCAGCTTTGGCATCTCTTTACGTGCTTGCTCGACACGTAGTTCATCTTCGCTCTTGGTTTTGTCTGCTTGAGCGCGAGCGAGAAATTGATGTGCTTCCGCTGAAATTGGTCCTAGATGCTTGGACTTGTCTAGATTCTTTTCTATGGCATCTCGAGCATGAATGGGTTCGTATGCAGCGGTTGCATCCCTCCCAGCGTATTTTAGAATAATCTTGGAGCCTCCGGGATGCGACTATGAACGTGTAGCTATCATGAGACCAGGAGAAAAGGATGGAATAGCTCAAATAATCACAGAAAGAAAGTCAGTCACATCATAAACATAGTCTTTGATGATGACCCAACAAGAACTGAAGGCTGTCAGTCAATCGCAATGGCTCAAGCAAAAATCTGAGAACATACGCTGCTTTGTTATGCTGGGCAACCTGTTCGAGGGACCAAGCCATTGGAGTTGGAGAAATACCCGGTTCAGATAGTTTTTCCGTCCTTCAATTACTTATAACGGCTGCACTTTACGTGTGAGTATTTAATTCTGAACCAGGCTGGCAGGTTATGCCACGTGACAGCTTTGGCTTTCGTTGATTCTACCACGTGTGGCACCACCTGGTTTAAACCTTCTCCGTTACTTATGATGGTGTACACAAGGCGCTCCCTTGAGCAACTCTCTAGAACAGACCTCCAGAAGTTATGCAAGGTTAGTCTTTTCTGTGTAAGCAGCCGACGCGTGGCTAAACGACGGAGCGGTTTAGGATTATGGTGTGAAAGCTAACCTCAAATCAGAAGCTATCATTGACCTCATTCTCGATGCCAACACGTTTGTGAACGTTACTCATTCATAATCTATCAGCTGAGCTGTGACAATCTAGGCCCAAGCTTGGTACATCTCGCGTACGATCTATGTCTACGAGATTGCCTAGCTTGAGACAACGAGGCAGCTCAATCATTGTGCACGATCCACCACCGCAGACAGATGAGGCTACTGACCAGTCGAGCGGCGATAATTCAGATACGGCTACACAAACCCCTCGCAAGCATTCCCCCCCAGTGACTCGCACTAGGAAAGCAAAGGAAACTCAGATCAGGTTGGGTGTTGGACGCCCGAAAGCGGCAGGTGGGTCGGGTGCTAGGACAGTCACGAAATCCGTCAGCTTTACCAAGGGCAAGCGAGCTAAAAGCAGTAGGAGCAAGCCTGTAGAAGAAGTCATCCTTGAAGGTTAGCTGTTCTTGTACTAATAATGGAGGCATTCCTTTGTTGATTTTAAACCAGAATCCGAACCTAGTGGAGGACAATCGGGTCCAATAGAACATCCTCATGGTGAATTCCTCAGAAGATCTAATTTACTGACTTTCGCATTGACATCGCATTCAGCTGCTCTAACGGAACACTGCCAATCCTCTCAGAATACACCACCAGAGCCAGTACCAAAGTTCAGTGCCCTGTCTGTTCTTGCTGATGTCGACAAGCGTGTTGCAGACGCAGTACGTTCATCTATACACGGCATGAAGGAATTGTGTTCAAATCTTATGCTAGATTCGCCCCATCCACGAGCAGCTACAGTCGCTTAGGAGCCAAATAGACCAAATTCAAGCCGTAAAATCGGAGGTTGAAAAGTTGAAGATTGCAGTGGTTCAAGTCGACACTCTACAACAACAAGTGGACTCACTGATAACAGAGGTCAAAGAACTTCGTGCGGAGGCACTCAACTCAAAGGGGCTTAATGATGAAGTTGCGCGTTTGAAAGAGATAGTTGCCTCACAAACCTCCCAGTCGAGACACGAATCGACTTTGCTACCATCAACACCTCATTTCACATCCACTCCAGTTGCAAGACCTTCTTCTGGAGGTACGCAACTCGAGTAAGCAAATCAGCACTTTTTTTTTCCTGCTTATCACTCATATTTTTGTTGCTAGTTATCCAATACCAAGGACTCAGCCTCTTGATCACCCTGGGTTTGCGCCCACTACTTTAGGTAAACGTACTCGAAATCCTTCAGAAAGTGACATGACGGGATTATTCGAGCAGGGACATGAAACAGAGTTGGAGGAAGAGGAATTAGCCAGGCGGGTCGCACGTTCACCGAAGAAGCGTGCTCGTGTTGATCTCTCAGACGAGGGCGATGAACCAGCAATCATTATCAATGAGAAGGGAGAGGAAGGAAATCAGGCGCCATCAGGTCCAACTTTCTCGATTTTCACAGGCACAGAACTTGATGAAACTAATGAAGCGCCCCCAACATCGCATCTGCCTAATTTTTATGGCCCCCCCTCTCCAACAGGCGGAAGAGGCTCACGTATGGGTAGCACTAGCTCCAGTCAGGCAACTGAAAACCGTCCAGCACCTGCATTTGGCCTCTCATATATTGTCCCTCCTACGCCAGGGGGTATCACATTTCCTTCAAGCTTTCCCTTCTTAGAAACACCTGAGTCGCCATCACCTCAGCATAGTGCAGTGGCATCGCCTGCCTCCTATCGCCATGATATCTTCCGTACTCTAGGCTTGTCTAATCCAGGAAAAACAAAGCCTGCAAGCTCAGCCCTCTATGTAGATCCTGCGGCGCTGACGAAGCCCTCGGATGAAAGTGAGGAAGGCATTGCATTCCAAGGGTCCAAAAAGACTATGTATGGGACTGAGTTGGACGGCGATACTCGATTCGGTGAATTCGGAACAGAAGGGGTTGGAGGAGGGTTTTGGGGAAGAATGTAAATTTAGCTGTTGTGTTGAGACAACAATAATTTTTGTATTTGTTCGGTTTTCTATTGTGTATCTTGTATGGCCCGTGTTGTGATGGCAACGAAGATTCAAAATATGAAACATATGGACACTGCTGGCGTTGCCGAAAACAAAGAACAAACCAGTATGGATTGATCGTTGATGGTGGGTGGATGACTAATGATAATGATAATGATTAATGAAGTTTATTTATTGTTCCTAGCTTGTGGAAGAAAAACTACAAAAGGCTTTTTCAAGCGTACTTTCCTTTCCCTCCATCTTGCCTTTTCATCTCTTGTTCTTCTCCTTCTTTATTATTAGTCTTTGAGCAGACTTACCACTCCTTACTCTTACGATCTATCTATCTTGACCACTCGCTTGCGATGTACTACACCCTTAGCCTGGCGTTAATCCCTTTCGTTTCTGCTAAGATCCACGATATCAAAGTAGGAGCTGGTGGATTGAATTTTGACCCTCCTGCTATTGCACGTCCTTTTGCTTCCTCAGTCTGACCTTAACTAACTGATCTATGTTTAGGGCGCCGATATCGGCGATCAAGTTATATTCCATTTCGGTGAGGCATTTTCGCTCAAGTACACAGCATCTGTCTCATTTCTCTTCCTCTTTCCTTCACAGTTGCAAAGAACCATTCCGTTGTCCAGAGCTCTTTTGACAATCCATGTGGTCCTAAGGAAGGTGGAGTGAACACTGGCTTGTGAGTTCATCAATACATCCATTGGGTTTCCTACCGATCATTTGTTGTTACCAGTTTCCCGGTCCCTGCCAACCAAACAGATAATTTCCCTACGTTTACTATGACGGTCGAAGATGTGAATATATGTTCTGATTGTTACCCGTTTCTGTCTGATTTTTTTTCCCCTGTCAGACCCAGCCTTTCTGGGCGTATTGCTCTCAATTGAAGGGCCAGCCAGGCAGCCATTGTGGCCAAGGCATGGTCTTTGCTGTCAATTGTGGTCCTAATGGGGCACCCAACAGCTTTGACAACTTCAAAAATAGTGCTCTTCAGGTTGGCAGCCAACTCAGCGCAAGTGCAGCAACAGCCACGTGAGTCATTTCCACTCACTGCTTGATTGTTGAGCTGATTGGATCCATAGAACTGAACCCGCTGCTGGTGGTTACACAATCCCACCCGAACCAACGCCAACCCTGATCACCCAAGTCATTACTATGGAATCATCAACATGGACCACCACCTACTCTTCCTTCCCGAATTCACCAGCGGCCACTCCTGGTTCTCTGGAAGGAAACGTCATCTTTGTTGACGTTGGCAAGGATGGCACCAAATTTACCCCAAGTCGCGTTGACGCACAGCCTAGAGACACTATCGTTTTCAGATTGTGAGTAGCTTCAGCTCGTACTTTTTTGGGTCTAAACTTATTCAACTTGTTCAATTAGCCATGCCAAGAACCATACTGTGACTCAAAGCAGCTTCACTGACCCATGCAAGAAGCTCATTTCCGCCAATGGTGAACAAGGCTTTGATTCTGACTTGTAATACTTTGAAACTGCTACTCTGGTTTGCACCTACTCATCTATGTGTTAGCAAACCTGTCGCAGCCAACCTAGCGGACGATAGCTTGCCTACCTGGAATTACACCGTCGTTGGCACAGAACCGGTATGGGCCTACGTAAGTTCTATTAACTTTTTTTTTTGGTTGCAAGGATTCATCTTGATTCCGGACCAGTGCCGTCAACCCAATCCCCAGAGTCATTGTGGTTCTGGAATGGTTTTGTATGTTTCTTTTTTATACTTATCATGGTTCTATCTCTCATCGCTTTTTTAGTGCTATAAATTCGGTTGAAAGCTCGCCGCGCAATTTTACTGCTTTCCAACAATCAGCAGAAGCTAAGAATGGAACTGGCAGTCCTACCACCTCTCCTAGCTCATCTCCTAATGAGTCTGCAGGTCCATCTGGTGGTGCTGTGAATATTCGTCTTGGTGGTGCTAGTCTCACGGTTGTTATTATTTCTTTGATCGCTTCTTTGCTGTAGGGATTCAGGGCGTTGGGACAGACTCTTGCTTTAGATAGGCTTGGGACAGTTTTATTTCGTTTCTTTTTTTACTAGTGTATCTATTAACTGGATGTCTTGATGACTCAATGCTTGTGTGGGCTATGCCCATCTCCACTACCGTGTCCTCTAGCATGAAACAACATCTACGACATGATGGACACAGACTTGATGGTGAATATCTCAGACTGAGGATCAGCCAAGCTGTGTAATAACATCATCACAGTAGAACGACCAGCTGATGAATATTCGTGTACGATTGCAGTGTGATGGAAAGAACATCTAGAATGATGTAGCTAGATACGGGTTTTTACACCTCACCAAGTCATTCCTTTGCTTTCTTTTTGAGCCGCTTCCGCTCTTCTCTTCTCGCCGCTTCATCTTCGTCACCACCCAATGCTTCCTTAGCAGCCTTTTTCTCCTTCTTGAGACGCTTCTTTTCGGCGCGAGCAACCTCTTCTTCGGGGTGCAAATTAACATCTCCCACTTCTGATTTCCGTTTCCGCTTCATACCCGTCTCCTTCTCGGGTGAAGCTGGAATGGCAGCTTCACTCATTACAACCGCTTCTGAAGTAGTAGTAGCAGTTGTGACAGCCATTACTTCTGTGGTGAGAGATATTGGCTGTTGCGATCACTCATCAGACTACTATCGACTATGAAGGGTGCATCGCAGGGGACAGACCTTTTCACGATTGTAATCAACGTAATCACGATCCCAGTCCTTGGGAGTGAGACCTGGCAGCTTCTCTCCGTGCTTCCCGAGCTTACCATCCTTGACCATTTTTTTCTTCTGCAAAGCGACAGGACCTAAACCCCATCGCCTAGGATACGTGTCTCGTTCCATGATGCATCTTTTGACTTTCGCGACAACACCGTGATCACAGGTGGCAAGTTCAACTGTCGACATCTGGGCAATGCCTAGAGCAATAGCCTCTCCTGAATGAAGTTATCAGAAATTGTACTCCGAGGTATTTGGACCGATACAGACCCTTAGTTGTCATGAGTACGACTTCCTCATGAGCAGATATGTCGGCTTCATACCGGAGAAGGCCAGGAATCATGAGCTTTGCGCCATAACAAACGGCGTTGACCGCACTGTCCTTGACAACAATACGCTTATAATCAACCAACAAGCACTCAAGGGGCCGAATTACACGTCGTAAATATGACTCTGCCAAGTGAATGAAGATTCAATGTTTGGACTGAACTAAGTAGACTCACCATCCCGTGTATTGTCGTACATCCACTGAGCGTCCAAAACATCATGCATAGTAACAATGTCATCATTTTCTGACATCGCTCCACTTCTGACTCGTCTCAGTTCCTGCATATGTCCTCCAACTCCCAGGATCAATCCAAGATGTACACATAGCGTCCGAATGTATGTACCAGCTTCACAGGAAACCCAAAAAACAGCCAAATTACGCCTCTCATCAAACTCCAAGAGTTTTGATTCGTGGATGGTTCGTATTCGCAATTGACGCTTGACAGCTGATATTAAAGGTGGTCTTTGGAAGAGAGCACCAGTAAGAGTTTGTAAAGCACGGGGAAGAGCAGTGGGATCAGGTAGGTTGGCATGTAACCTGAGTACACAAACATATTCCTTTCCTGCACCAGGATAACACCATCAACCAACCAATGCTCGATCATCATTGTGAAACTGACCTGCGCCCTGCTGTGATTTTACAAGTCGTGTTGCACGGTCAATGCACACGATTAGACAACCAGTTACTTTCGGGTCTAAAGTTCCACTGTGTCCCGTTTTCTCAACGCGAAGGATCCTCCGAAGCCATGCCACCACTTCATGAGAGGATGGATTCGAAGGTTTGTCCAGATTAATAACACCAGATCTGAAATGGAGATTAGTAACAGAGGCGCAAAAGGTTGAGAGAATATACTTTATATAATTTGTGATATCGCGTTTTAGTGGACTGCAGCCAGAGGGGATGGGTGTGAAGTGACTAGAGCGGATAAGGAGTTTATCATAATTTTTAAGGAGAAGAGGCCAGTTGGAAGTGTCGAGTTTGGGTGTGGATTCCTGAGATTTGATAGCAAAATCCCCAAGGACCTGGGCGTTTGCTATCTGTGCTTGAGAAGAAGTTGGGGACATGAGGACGAAAGGAGGAGTTCTGGACTGGACTGGGATGGTCGTCCAAGTAAGAGCAGTGAATCTTGCGCCGACGGCCACTTCCTGACCCCCGGCGAGATAAGTAGTGGTAGCGGTCGGCAAGATCCGATCAACTATAAAGCCACCCACCGACACAACTTTTGATCAACCATTTCCCCTCCCGCCGTCAAGACTTCCTCAAGATGGTTCGTAGTATAGCTTTGCTGAGTTTTCTTCTCAGTAGGCTGACCTCGTACCATACTCTTTTAGCCAAAAGTCGCCTCCACTAAAGGCCCAATCGCCAAACATAAATTTGTGATCGACTATTCCAAGCCAGCCAGCGACGGTGTCTTCGATGGTGCAGACTTCGAAAAATATCTGCACGATCGCATAAAGGTCGATGGCAAGGCGGGACTGGTCGGAGATAGCGTTAAGATCAGTCGTGATGGTACCGAACTTTTTCGATTTCATGTCTTGATGAAGTTCTGACTTACATACCACAGGTCAGAAGAAAATAACAGTGACTGCCAACATTCCCTTTTCCAAGAGATACCTCAAGTATCTCACTAAAAAGTTTCTGAAGAAGAATCAACTTCGTGATTGGATTCGGTAAGTTGGGGCTTTCTATAAACTCTCTTCTTCTTTAATACCTCCTCAGGGTTGTTGCTACCTCTAAGGACAACTACAACCTCAGATTCTACAATATAAGCACCGGTGACGACGACGAGTAATGGAATGGCTGTCTTTGTACTGTATTGACTTTTATTGGCTGGCTTGAGAACCCCAGTCAACAATGCATATTCTTGACTGCATCTATGTCTCTGCGTTGAATGTAGCAAACCTTCAAATACTATCATTGGAGATATCACTCCCTTCTCATACCCGGAACGGCTTACTACCAGCAGCGAGAAACAAGAAGGAAATTGACAGTGGATGAAATGTTTGATTGAACATGCGTTGGCTACGAGATCAACTTCATCCAGTCTCACAACTTACAAGAGTAAATTTTTGGTACTTGAACATGGATGCCAAGGGATGTATCCTTTTCAGACCTGGTAGACCCTGGCATGGTTGATCCAAGACTTGATTCTCTCCCAATCATCTTAAATAAATTCATAAGTAACATCCAATCAATGCATGTCATCATCAGGGAATTATTCCTGAATTTCAAGGATTTAGGACTTGAAGTAGTTGGAATCAGTGAGCAGCTCATGTTCCAGGCCGCTAGTTAGATAAGAAAGAACAAGTGTTGAACGTTAAGCGCTGAGCACTCAGTACTTGTGGGTCTCGCTGATGCTGTAATCCTCAGGCAAGCGTCAAAGTTGAATTCTTCCGAATTGAGAGATCCTAAGAATCATTAATCAGGAAGAACAGTGTTGAAGGCAGATGGTCCATCGTCATGGTCTAATTTAATTTGCCTAAAATGTCCATTGCAAGTTGCTTCCACAACAAATCCGCCTCCTCTAAGGGTTTGCCCCTGAATTGCGACGCAAGAACTTGGCCAAGATGATACCGCAAGTGCTTGAGTGCAATATGCGTCTTAGGAGAGACCTGGTACTTCACTTTGTTACGATCCAGTATTACTGAATTTGAGATGAGCTGTAGCGAAATACTTCGTCAACAGCGCAGACTGAAGAATGAACAGGACCAACCTTAAAATCAACCTCGCCGCACAATAACACCATGGCCAGGTCATCAATCGGTGCTGTCTCCCAGACATACAGTTTCTTGGAATGCCTACAATTTACTCAGTACTGTTGACAAGAGGGGTACAAGAGACTCCATTACATCAATGTAAAGTAAGTGAGATGGTGACTGGCAAATTCATGTAATTTCCTGCCAAAATTAATGGAGGATGGATGGAAAGCAGCGGTCTGGTTATTGGTGATGGTTCGCATTTCTCGTTTATGTGGGTCAACTGCTAAGACCTTTGGATACAGTCCCGCCACCAAGGCCGCATTGAGCAAGGCGACATTATTCGTATTGGAATCGAGTTCAGGAGGTATAGAGATAAATCTAGTCCTGTTACGCGAGTATCGAGCACTGCAAGAACATGAGCTATTCGTAATTGAAAAAGGAGTGAAGATAGACTAAACCGGCTGAGCTCCCGAATGAAAGATTTGTCAACATGAATGAAGGAAGCATCGATGAGATAACTAAGAGAGGAAATGAGTCCGATTCGCTCTGAACTGGTACAATAGACTTACGATAGAAATTGTTGGCGAAGTTCTTCTATCTGCTGAAGATTCTGAAGTAGGTAAATGATCAGATGAGGCATGCGGGAATTACCGAACTGAACCAACCTGGTGACTCAAGAAATTGGTCCTGCAAAACTGCTTGACAAAACTAGGACCGCTATTCGATGCTTTTCTCCAACGAGAAAATGCGTGATGAATGGTCAGAAAATCCGAGTTTTCTGCGGAGTCGTCTAAATTTCAAGAAAAAGGAAGATTTTGAGATAACACACCAACTCTGAAAGTGGCTCTTGCAAGATCAGCTTCCTGCTCAAGACCAAAAGGGGTCACGAAAAGTGACTTAGAATTGAGAGCAGCAGCTATGGTTAGCGCCGGGTCCAGACAGCGGAAGAGAACTGCATGAAGTAAGAATTTGCCCAGATGCACATCAGTCGGCAGCTTGGACAGAAGACGGCCCATAGGAGTGATTTCTTCGGTAGGGGTCAATGCTCGCACCTCCACAAGCATAGACACTGCGCGCTGAACATTGATGGACACCGGTGGGTCCAAAGCCCTGGATAAAACGTCTTCTATGGAGGAGCCGAGTTTAATCTTCATAATCTTGATACGAAGAGCTAAGTCTGACAAGCTGAGACGCATCATCTCAGGTAGCGGATGATCGGCCAGCTGAGAAACATAAACAAAGAGCTGTTGATTAGATGAAGATACGATACCTGTGTGTCATGCCGAATCTTGGTGAAAAGATGGAAGCAAAGACCATGTTGCACTCGGCCTGCACGTCCTCTCCTCTGGGCTGCATTACTCTTAGCTATGAATGTTTCAATCAAACGGCTGATCTGTCTCTTCTCGTCAAATCTACATTTGTCAGATTAAGTTGCGTTACAACATAAAAGGATACCTACCGCATCTCTCTGTGTTTCCCAGTATCAATGACACATGTGATATCAGGGATAGTAATGCCAGTTTCAGCTTCAAACCAGGCATTAAGCTAAAGCTCATGAAAGAACAGCTGAAATTGGCTTACCAATGTTGGTTGCTACGATTCCTCGGGTTAGATTCATCTGCAAGATATTGTGAAGAGACACGAACCTATAACAATCTTCCTCATTCCTAGAGGAGGAACATCGAAAACAGCATTCTGCCCTTCACTTGATATTGTGCTGTGCAAAGGATGGATCATAAATTCGGAATCGGATCCAAAATGAGGATGGTCCCCAAGCATATCGGTCAGTTTCCTGATTTCGGCCAAGCCGGGCATGAAGATTAAGATGGCGGGAGAATATATGCGGTATCGCGTGTCTTCAAAACAGATTCGTTGAAGGAGCTGAACAATAAGGTCATATGGAATCAATCGCTCATCCAGAAGATTGATAGTCGACACAGTATTTGATGAATAACGCTTCTCCAATTTAAAAGATAGAGCAAGGTCCTGGTCTTCATCTTCGTCGTCAATATTTCCTGTGTCCTCCGACCAGTCTGTCCGTTTCTTGTAGAACCTATCGTGCACTGACGAATAGTAATTAGCAAGCATAAACGCATAGATGAGGGCAAAAAGGACTCACGCCGTCGAGCGTATGGAGAGTTGTCGTTGATCGCCCACTTGGTAAACTCTATAGCATCTTCAAGATACTGCACATCAACAGGAAATGTCCTTCCAGGGACATGAAGCATTGGACAGCCACCAAAGAAAGTTGATATCTTATCAGCATCCACAGTTGCAGACATCAAAACGACCCTATGGTAACTCTTAAGATTGTGAATGAAAGGATAATTTAGATAACTACCGCAAGTCTTTCCTGTGCTCAAGAAGTGATTTGAGAACAATGAGCAGGAAATCTGACTCAATTGTCCGTTCATGAACCTGTAAAATCGTTAGTACAGCGAAGACAACGATATCACTGAACGAACTTCATCAATGATTATGTGCTACAAAGTGGAGGTAAGTATTGGCAAAGACAAGCAATGAAAGTAACTTGCAGTAATTTCGTCAAATGCTGTTCCCTGACCTCCCTGATCGGTACCACCCTCAAGCATTCGAAGAGCAATACCATTAGTGACATATGTGAGACGTGTGTTCCTGGAGGTGTTGCTTTCCAGTCGAATGGCATAACCGACAAGCGAACTGAGCGTTCCCAGAGCACCTGGAGGGTCTCCAAGCTCTCTTGAGACACCTGTTCGAAAAAATTATTGAGTGCATATTGGAAGAGGGGTTTCTCGGCGTACGTTGTGCAAGCGAGATAGCTGATATTCGACGGGGCTCAGTACAATAGATTCGACAATTCTTGCCCTGTAATAGCTGATTTTCCAGAATAAAGGCGGGTACTTGAGTAGATTTCCCACTGTTGGAGTATAAAAAAACACCTCGAACTAAGGGTTAAAATCGATTTACCAGCCTGTCTCTCCACTGAGAACAACAACTTGTGATGTCTCCAAGCACTCAATAATAGACCGTCTATATTGTGCAATGGGAAGTTGATTCCTTTGAGCCTGGATGATGTATTGGAGAAGAGTATGGATGGGAAAGACAAGTCAACACACAAGCATTTCTTGATAGGCAGGACTGCTACATCTTGCTTGGAATCCTGCGATGAGCTGAGCAGAGGCTTGATCATTGCATTGATTGGTTGGATTATGAGACATGCGATCTTTGATATAATCCGATTGTTTGGTAGGTTTGGCCTGAGACTGAGGGAATATAAGATATTTTAGGGGGAAAACAATTGATGATCACCTTGGACTCGTAACTCAATTTCGGCTCAATAATGCCTCGCAGCTTCGCCCATGTTGCCTTGTTGAAGGCGTCATCTGCGGTCTTTCTCGAAGTTTCGAGTTCGTCCCACAAGTCCCTAAAAATAGCAGGAAGCAATCGAAAGAATGTATGAGCGCCTTGAGATGTAGCAGCAAAACCTTCCCTGCGAGGGAATGTAAGGCTATGCAAACCGAGAGTTGCCACATATTGTTCGGCTTGAGATTCGTCGTGGCAAGCTACATCTTTCATGCTCCATTCGTCGGTTTTGCGCCCCTCCCAACAAATTGTGACGGACGCTCGTTTCGCCCTGCTAGCGCCAGAGATGATTGTGTAGCTGACAATTGCATAACGATCAACCTTCTGTACTGTTTCCTTCAGAAGAGATTTAGGAGTTTTGCCGGACCAGTGTTTCGGCAGCGCGAAATCGCGGATATGAATCATGGTTCCTTTTTCAGATACTTCTGACTTAGGCATCTCCTGAAGAATATCGAAAAGTCCAGAACTTTCCTCGCATGAATCGAAGATATCTGAAGACGCTGCGGGAGATGCTGCGGGCCGGGGAGGCGGTTCACAAATACGCTTGGGCTTTGGGGCAGGTTGAAGCATGATTTCGCCTCTCAACCGACTCTGTAACTTGTCTGATTCCGCCTTTTGTCTCTGTACAGCATAAAGCTTCTCTGCCTCCTTCGGGTCAAAGAAGTAATGTCTCTTGGCTAATTCTATTCCAGCGCGGAGTTGGGGAATGACAGAAGCATCGGTGGTATCCCCCACTTGCCTGAAGACGGTGAGCCCGTCGACCTTTGCCATGAGCCTACTGTAGAGGACATTGGGATCATCTGCTTCGTCGGAATCACTAGCCTCGGACGATGTGATCAGAGGAGATGCGGAGTTACTATCAGTCACAAGAAATCCTCGTCTAGATTGAGATATAAACTCGGATGCGTTGGAATCCAGACGGAAGGTCTCTTTTGAGGCTAATGGCATGGAAGAAGCCGTAAAGTGAGCTAGAGTCTTGGGTGTATTAGGCGTATCGTGGCCGTTATGTCGAGGTTTACGCGGCGTCTTAGGCTCCGATGGATCATTGGCAACAATTGACTCTATCGAAGATATTAGTTTCACATTAGTCCTCGTGATTGGTAAGCGTTACCTACCCAGAATTGCCAACTCTTCAGTGGTGCAATGTAAATACAGCTGGATGTAACATTGATTTGAGCAATTGCCGAGAGTGAGGGTGGAGTTACAAACCCATTCGTAAGCCTCCTCGAGTTCAATGCCTTTGATGGACCTTAGACACTCCACAACTCGGCTCTCTGAGAATCCCACACGTCGTAGGACACCGTAGGTTACACCTAACTTGCCTATAAATCTGTCCTCAGGACCATCAAGGACAGGTCGGTTGTCTGTGATATACAAGGACATCAATGTACATGACTAGAAAAACTGAGGCTTGACCGACCTCGGCTAATGGCGCCTGCTGCCAAAGCATTAATCCGATCAACATAAGCTTCATCTAGCTCAAGAGAAGGTAGCCTTCTAGCCAAACGACGGTCTATCTCCGCTGACTGGACAATTTTGTTAAGTTCCTGAATCATTGCAATGAAGGTCAAGAAAATACCTTAATAGTACGCAAAATCTCCTTCTCAGTCTTGTCCTGCAATTTTTCAACCAAACCCCACAAGATTTGCTCTTCCACCTTTTCTGAATCAAAGTCGTCCACTTCTGTGGACACTAGGGGACCATTACCATTGCCACTGCCTGTACTCTGAGGCCCATCATCGCTCTCTGTGCTTGCAAGCGTTGGGTCTATATTCGATGGACAATGCTCTTCCTTGATCGCCTCTTCCTCTGCAGGAACCACTCTCTTTGGCACAGATGTGGTAGCAAAGCCACGCGCAATGGGCTTTAGCTGTGATTTCTTCTTCTTGGCCATCCCACGGCCGATTGAAAACGTTGGTATTAGACTTGGGATACGATACTTGTATGGTTTTGAGATATGAAACTAATTATCAGGACTTTGGTTCGAGTGGTTCTTTGATATTCCTGTGTTGATCTATGTGCAAAGGGATCTGTATAACGCCTAGATTAGAAGATGAAATTTGAATAGTTTTCTGAGAGGTACGAGGAAGTCTGAAGGATGAATCCCAATGTCCAAGAGGGCATGTATGTAGGATCTAGCGGTTGCATGTAACTTGCAAGTGCCCAAGTTCAGCTGTATTTTTGTTCGCCACAGGTGGCTGTGTTATGACCAGGCATCAGAGTACTGCACTACTCAAACTCAATGATCAGTTACATAGCACTTTCGTACGCAGAGCAAAATAACAATCTTAATGCCCGAATAGGTGATACATACAGTAGTTACAGTACTTCCTAAAATGCTAATATATGGTAATGAATGATGAATAAAGATGTAGAAACAATCGAAATCATTGTTCATGCTGGTAAAGCAACTGATTCATCGACGTATCCGGTTGCCGCGCCACAACCCCTCTTTTTGCGATTACCCGTACCACGACTACGTCCACCACGAATGGAGGTCCCTCCTTCTTTTCGTTTTTTACCGCGCTTAGTAGCAGTGCCTGCACCAAGATCTTCTTCGCCAGCACCGGGTGTTGCAACTGCCGTCGCTGTGCCAGAGTGCCCGAAGAAGTAATCCCCTTCCTCATTCCAGAGGTCCCGTGCTGCATCCCCATTGACTTGTACTCCTTGCATCTCACCTTCAATTGTGGACTTGCCATTGGGTACTGCGCTCGCCTCGCCTGCTTGGGAAGAGTCCAAGTTGGCCAACTGCTCATCATTGAGTAGCAATTGAACGATATCGCTAGGTTTCGCAGAATCTGAGAAATTCTTGCTACCAACAACAATATCTTGAACCTGATAACGAAAGTCAATAACAACATAATAATGAGTCACCCACAGAAAAACTCACATCTTTTTTGACACGAGCTAGCTGCACAATCCGCTCATCAATGGTACCCTTCGTGATCAGACGATACACAGTGACTTGACGTGTTTGCCCTAAACGGTGAGCTCTGTCCATTGCTTGAGCATCATTGGATGGATTCCAGTCGTGATCATAGAAAATAACAGTATCCGCAGCCGTTAGGTTGATACCTAGTCCACCTGCACGTGTACTGAGCAAGAAGATGAAGATCTCAGGTCTAATGACAGAGTGAGCTATTGCATGAGATGAAACAGAGGATTTCATACTTGGTCTGCCAATCAGCAACCATATCGCGACGATCCTCGAGCTTAGATGAACCATCTAGTCGTAGATACTTGTACTGCCGATAAATAAGGTATTCCTCCATGAGATCCATCATACGCGTCATCTGGAAGTAGACGAGAACACGATGATCTCCTGCCTTGAGCTCTTGAAGCAGAGTATCCAGACGTGCAAGTTTAGCAGAGTCATAGATGAGTCGTTTAGCTTCAGGTACCTGCATATAGGACGAAGGCAGCTGGTCCATAGAGGAAGCTCCAAAAAGGCCTTCATACGGAAGAGTCGGGACTAAAGTCTGATAGGTGTTACATGCACATTGGGAGTCCAAGAGCGGAGCAGGAAGGCCATATAATGCCAGAGATTCGATGCCTCCCTCGTTGATGAGAGTGTTATGCTCGAGAACGGCACGGTTGTCACAATGTAGCGCGATTGGCGGTGCAACCACTGCCGGTGCATACCACCTTAAGCTAGGTCGGGACAAGCAGGACTGTTTCCAGGAATCAGTGCTAATAGATGAGAGAGACGGGAGACTTTTGGCCCGATCTAAGCAGAGTAGTTTAGGCCGTGCAGATAACAGGAAGGGGCTGTTTGCTGAGTACGCATCGGGCTCAGAGTCCCTGATGCGATGAAATCAACCACTGATCAAAGAATCGGCACTTGAAAGTCACGTACATAAAGAAGGGGCTAAAACTCTCAGCTAGCGCTTCCTCTTGAACAGCCTGGAGACATTTGTTGATTAGGGGCAACGTGTGGATGTTATGAGCTTTTGTGGCCGATACATCGATAAGGCGAAGGAATGAAAAGGAGGATGAATCTGCAACCCGTATGAAATCTCAGGTCGCTGATATAGGAATTGCATCAATTACATACCGTCATCCTCGTAGAGCGATCTATGAATCCAATCCGTGGACCAAATATTCATCAATTTCGTAACACAACTCGATTGAGAGGCATTGCTTGAATTTTCATGCGGGACATGAAGGATACCGCCATTTGCATAGAAAAGACGAGGGACTTGATAGGTAATGGGGTTTTGCGAAGAGTACGAGAGATAAAGAACGTCGCTTTCACGAGTAAGAGATCCTGAACGACCAAATTTTGAGAAAGAAAATGGTGCAACGACATCGGCTCGTTCGAAAAGCTCTGGATGGTTGCAGACCTAAAGTTTAGGTCATTACAATGTCGATAAAAAGGCTCAAGATGCATACTTTACGGAATTGCATCACCAGATTCATAAGCGACCGTGCAGATTCTGCATCATTAATATTCCGGGCCTTGGCCAACAAGTCCGTCACTGAGATATTAGCGCGCAGTGCCCGATACAGTGAGCGTTGGCGAGGACTTAGGTCTACAAAAGTATCTATCTCAATCTGAAAAAAAAATTAGGATATTGAGAATTACCACAGTGGGAAGTTTCACCTTTTCGCCCAATTCGTTTTGTACATGCCTCTTGATTCTGCGCAACATGAAAGGTTTGAGGATCATATGCAACCTGCGAAGCTGATGCTCGTTGAGCTTGCTCCCTTTGTTCTCAGCAGCATTCTCGATGTCTTTTGAGAACCACTCATTAAACTCGTCGTGGTTATCGAACAGACTGGGCATGATGAAGTGAAGTAATGCCCACAGTTCTATCGAATAATCAGCGAATCAAGTTACCAGTTTATAGCTTGCGTCGCACCTTGCATAGAATTCTGGATAGGTGTACCAGTCAGCAAGAGTCGATTCCGACACTGAAACCCTAGGAGCGTCTTCCATCGAACACTATTAGCGTTCTTGATATTTTGTGCTTCATCAAGTATCATATATTGCCACTTGACTCTCTGAAAATACTGCTGATCTTGAGTGACCTAGGAGGAGCGACTGAGGGTGACTAGCTCATGCTTGGAAAAGGCCTACATACGAGTTGGTAGCTGGTAATCAAAACATGGAATGGCGCATCTTGATTATAGCTGATCGACTTTTTACTCCAGAATTTTCGGAGAATGGCACGGTCCTTGACGTTTCCCCAGTAGGGCAGGGCTTTGATGCCAGGAACGAAGCGACTAATCTCTTGCTGCCAGTTGTGCAAAGTAGATGCAGGAGCCACCACAAGGAATGGTCCCCAGATGTCATGTACCTCTGCCAGGTAAGCCATTAGTGATATCGACTGTATGGTCTGCAAGGTAGTGAGCATCTAGGAGGTAGTCCCACAAAGAGGAAATATCACCTTCCCGAGACCCATCTCATCTGCAAGAATACCATTGATTCCCTGCCCATATAAAGTACCGAGCCAATTAAGACCTTTGAGTTGGTACTCCTTTAACTGAGCCATTAACATTCGAGGTTGCTTAATTAAGAGAGGGCCAATCAGTGAAGTGGGGTTTTGGAAGTTCAGCTCATCTGAGTCCACTAGAAGTAGGATGAGGATTAGACTTAAGAAGCGTGACAACGAATACACACAGTCGACAAGTGGTTGTGCAGAGCTATTCTGGCCATCTGCTTCTGCGTCCACCCCACCCACCTTCCCATTGATAGTAACACTTTTACCCTTGGTAAGTTTCGCATTCTCGAGTTTTTGCCGCTCGTTCGCAGTTGCCGAATCAAAATCTTTCGCCTTCTGTCGTGCAAGGGCCATAGCTTCCTGTGCATTTCTGTTGGCATGTCGATGGAGGTTGGTGGTGTCCTCTATTATCAAAAATCATTGAGGGCTGAAAATTACTGCAGGTGTTGGCATACATACCATCGTCAAAATTGATTTCTTGCAAAGACGCTGGATCAATGTTACCCAGTTGTGCCCCAACAGGCACAGGTGCGGTCTCTGCCTCGCCTTCCAGTTCGTGTGCTATAGACGAAGTGAGAGTCCTGCTGATGGCATATAAAGACCAAAAATTTACTCTTCAACTTGCTTCCAACGAAATGGCTGTAGATCTCTGACTGACTTATCAGGAACTCGAGTTTCCTGGCTTGTCTGGCAGCTTCCCTGGTTTCCTCCTCCACTTTGGCTCTGTCTAGAGCTTCCTTCTGCTCGCGCTTCCGAACGTCCCTTTCCTCCTTCTCATTCTTCTTCCAGAACAGTTGCATCTCCCGCATTAGGCGTTTCGCCTTCGCTTGCGTGTCTTTGTTCGCCTTGGGTGTTTTAACATATGGCTTGCGAACTGCGAGCGAAGCTAATTTAGCTATGCGTTCTGCTTGAGACTGTCGAGCTTGATAGCCGAGAACATGATATTTATAGACCTGTACGATAAAACTTTAATCAGGAAGGATGTTTTAGTCCCGAACTGAATGTTCTAACCTTTGCTACCTCTCTTCGGGCAATGTTAGTCCACACTTTGCGTTGAGCTTCCTCCAAAGACTTGATACGCTTATACATGGTAGCATCGTCAACCTTCTTCGCTTTTCTCAAGGAGGGAGCCACCTCATCAAACTCCCATATGAGAGGCTGAGAGGCATGGGGAACAGGGGAGTTTAATCTGGAAACGCTAGGTGAGGGGTTCACTGAAGCTGATCCAACGGAGGCCGCGCCTAGTCCAAGGGTGCTTAACGAGTCCGGATGAAGAGCCTCAAGCTTCTTACGGGTCCCAGGTTTTTTGCGTGACTTCGGCGTACCAGTTACAGATATACTATCGACACTCGGTTCGCGATGAATCTGCTTGTTCCTGCCTTTATGTCGAGATAGAGATGTGGGCGTTCCACCTGTTATTGAGGCTGCATCTGCACCATCGACGCTCATCCCATCATCGTCTAGTCGTCTCCTTTTCTCAGATCTCTCAGCCCTTTCGTGCCTTGAACCCTCATCTTCGCTATCAGTATCAGAGAGAAGACCTGCAACTGACCGCTTAGCTCTCTGCTTCCCTTTGGGCTTATGTCTCGAGACACTGGAATCCATTCCAAGGGATTCCTCCAGATCATTTGCCGCTTCTTCCATTTCACTGCACTGGGGTTCTTGTTTCACTCCATTGAAATGAGTTTCAGATTGCCAGCCCCGTGTATCTTCCTTGACAATTAGAGGAACAACTGGAGGCGGTGTCGGAGGCCGAATCGGAATCTTTGCCATCCTCGTAGTATATTGCTGTGATAGACGCTGCGCTATAGCAGCATTTTGGTGCTGAAGGCACAGGGGGAGCCTAATAAACATGGTGAAAATATGAGATATGAAAATGTTGCAACACACCGCAACTCTATCTTCAAACCATCTTTCAACTTGGATTCGACGGTGATGCGTTTCTATCGCATAAGCACTCAGTTCTGCAATCCAGACTTCTTCGCAGTCCTCTAAGTCTGATGAAGCAAGACGCTCTTCAAGCTCCTTCCTCTTCAGATACTCGGCGGACTGCGCCTCAGTAGTTGAAGTATCTACAGATGATTTTGCTTTGGTATGTCTCCGTGAAGACTATTATGACGCATTAGCATAATGACGACTGAAATGTCACGATGGAACCACATACTCTTCTCTGTACTGGTGGTTCAGGTTCAGGAGGAGGTGGTTGTTGGTCTGCTGTAGCGCGTTTCCTTCGCTTCTTAGGACCGTCCACATAGATATCAGTGTAATGGCTTAAGGGGTCGTAATCGACCTTACGCCGACCATATGCAGTATCGACATAGTCACACTCGCGAGCATCGTCTAGAAACGGTGACAGACCGCGATATTTAATTAGACGGGAAGAAGCCGGGGGGTTCGGAAAGAGTTTATCGCCAGCGACGGGGAGTAATTTGCGACCACTTGTGGATGAGAGATGATATGGAGCAGGGAGAGGATATGCTTGAGGAGTGGCAGTAGCAACAATGGGGGACGCAGAAGTAAACAAAGGAGGTGACACAGAGGGTGGAGAGACAGGCTGGGGGTTAGAAGGGAAAGAGGAAGAAGCAGGGAGGGGATCATCGTTCAATATTCTGCTTAGGGACATACGGGGTATGAGGAGGAGGAGGAGGAGGAGTCGTTGTTGACGTTGACGATGAGTCAAAGGGAGCGCAGGACGGTGAGAGTCGAGAAGGAAGAAAAGAGCAGTCAATCAATATTAGCGAGAAAGTAAATAACTTGAATGGGCTGTTCTCTCAAATCCATCCTTGTCATTCCATCAGTTACCGTTCAAACGTTCAAGTTTCATAATTCGTCCTTACTGACACTCACTCTCCATTTTCTTCTCGTAATATCCCCAACTTACTCATTACAACCCAACTCCATCATAACACTTCGTCCTTTCTCATACCCATCGATTACTGCCACTGCTCTCGACTAAACTCCAACAGTGGTGATAGCCTCTGGGCCCTGAACTTCTGTTTTTGGCATCAATCACCACGGCATCACGTTGTTCCATTCACCCTTATAGTACTATACTCTCTCCACACTTGGACTTAAATCTACACTTCCTTAGGGTATAGCATCAACTCCGGGCGCACTTTTTCATCAAACTCCTCCGCCGTAAGGTGTCCCAAAGCCACTGTAGCCTCCTTCAGTGTGATGCCCTCTTTATGCGCCTTCTTCGCACATTTCGCCACATCTATGGCAAAACACGTGGTTATCAAGCCAACGGGCCATTTTCGCTAATTAGACAAACTACTCACTGTCATAGCCCAGATGGCTGTTTAATATCGTCGCCAACATGAGGGATTCATTCAATAAACTATGGATTCGCTTCTCATTGGCAATTATTCCGACCACACAATTTTTGGTGAACGAACGACAGGCTAATTTTGGCTGAGTGCACCAAGTGCAATTTAGGAAACTGACATGGCTTACCATCACTAAGTAATCGAATGCTCTGAAGAACATTTTTGATAATGACTGGCTTGAAAACATTCAGCTGAATGGAAGACCATCACCATTAAATTGGGTTTTTTGGGGATCGCAAGCCGTTGTCTTACCTCGAAATGTCCGTTTGAACCAGCTACACTGACAGTGGTGTTATTTCCCATGACTTGTGCAGCGACCATGGTTATCGCTTCACATTGAGTCGGATTCACCTTCCCGGGCATGATGCTACTTCCAGGCTCATTTTCTGGTAAACTGAGTTCACCTAGCCCGCAACGAGGACCAGAACCAAGGAATCGAATGTCGTTTGCGATCTTCATAAGAGAAACCGCCAAAACGTTGAGTGCTCCGTGAGCCTCAACGAGGGCATCATGAGCCGCCAGAGCTTCAAACTGAAGATAAATCAGCATGGGAGCACCTGCCTATCAGATGAACTCACTTTGTTTGGCGCAGTCTTGAACTCAATGCCAGTGATCTTGGAAACCTCCTCGGCTACCCTCACATCGAATCCTTTCCTAGTGTTCAAGCCCTTCCAACGAGTTAGTGGGCACTCAAAATTATGGAGGGTGACAATGAATCTAACTCACGGTTCCAACAGCTGTGCCACCCTGTGCGAGGTAGCTCAGACGAGGAATAACGGCCTCAACTCGTTCGATACCATTAATGATTTGTTGAACATATCCACTGAATTCTTGGCCGAGAGTCAGCGGTGTCGCGTCCTATCAAGAGGGCATGATATCAAATGTTACCCTACCTCCTTAACCTTCAGCACTCACCTGCAAGTGTGTTCGGCCGATCTTAATGATTTTGTCAAACTCTTTGGCCTTGACGTTCAACGCATCACGGAGCTCGGTCAAGGCGGGAATGAGAGACTGGTGAAGTTCAGTCACAGCAGCAATGTGCATCACAGTAGGGAATCTAGCGAGAGATAAGAATTGAAATAAATCGAAAGTAAATTATAACGCACGTATCGTTGCTGCTTTGACTCATGTTAACATGGTCATTGGGATGGACTGGTTTCTTGGAGCCGAGCTCACCGCCCAGAATTTCGATGGAGCGATTAGAGATAACCTAACAAATGAGCCAAATTAGGGATTGAAATTGCAAATTATAAGGCAAGAATACTTCATTAGCATTCATATTGCTCTGAGTTCCGCTACCAGTTTGGAACACAACAAGCGGGAAATGATCGATTAGCTTGCCTGAGATGACCTGAATCGGCGAGGGGAAACGGGATTAGATAAACAAGATATGAGAAAGCACCACAACATACCTCATCTGCTGCCTGCTGGATTGCACCTCCAATCTTTGAATCGAGCCCATAAGAAACATTGACGACTGACGCAGCTTTCTTGAGGACACCAAAGGCCTTGATGAGAGGTCCTGGTAGTCTTTCCGCTGGACCACCTATGTCAAAGTTCTGGAGAGATCTGTTGTTCCTTTTGCTCAGTCAACTTACCCTCAGACGCACGACCAACTCTTACCGCTGAGTTTGGGCACCCCAATACCGGTCCGCTGGGACCTGAAGATCACCAAATGTATCTCGCTCTGTGCGGAATGTTTGGGTAGACTATATTATCATAAGATGAGATAGTTGGTGTAAGATGTTGAACACATACCATAATTATTGGTGATGTGAAAAGGCTGCGACGGTTCCGGAGTAGCAACTGGATGATACAAGCCCACGTGAGTAAGTGCATATGATTTCCATTGCGAGCTGGGACGAACGAACTCTGGATGTAGTATGAATAGCACGTAATGAAACCATGTTAAATAAGTTCTATGGGTATTGAAAAAGTGAGAGAAAGTATCGCAAGCACACCAAGTGTATGTTGATGATGGTGATGGAGAAGAAAAGTCGCGTACGTACCTGCCCGAGATCCTCCGCGATACTCTCCGCGGAACGCGGCTAATAGCACAGTCAGGCTATAACGCTTGTTTGTTCGATGCTACCACCTCAAAAAACAAATCTAATAGAATCATTGTGTGCATGTTCATCGATATTCTTAGCAATGACATTGTCTAACTTGGTACCGGCCATTGGAAAGGAAGATAGGGTATCACATGCGGAGACGTCGGAGAACCCCCGGTCCGAGATAATGGGTTTATAGGTAAAGTATTTCAATAAATCCGTTCTGTAACTTGCTTCAAACCTCAATATATCGATGGCTACCGTCGCATCCCAGGTCTTCTTCCATCCTCTTGTCTCTCAGAGTCTTAAGTTGGGCTCAACCACTCTCGGAAGGGACAAGGCACGTCCTCTAACTTCTAACAAACCTGAGCAGTTCATTGAATGACACCAACCTCAGTTGTATCGTGCAGCTCAATACTTCTCTCGCTTCCTAGCCTGGTATTATATCTCAAAAAACGAAAAAATACCAGCTGCCAGATGGGCAGCTCTAAAGTCACACCTCGCCATTGCTCGGAAATGTGGGATCGCTCGTTGTCGCATTCTCAACTCTAGTCCTCATGTGTTTTAGTGTTACGGCTTGGAAAGCCGGTTGAACATCTTCAAGCTACACTCCGTGCGCTCGCCGCACCTGGTCCCGCACTTGAGCAGATCACCAACGCTGGAAGGCAGTTAGCCTACTTCGTATATTTATCATACGATGCTGCTGTTTGGGTACGTTAATATCTTATCATTATATATACATGTATGTATTCTTCATTGACCCGTCCTCAGGCCCACACGGTTAAATTTATCACTCTCACCCCAGCAACTGCACAGAAAGTATCACAGAGGTCTAACCGATTTTGGCTTGCCGGGATTGTGTTAAGCATCTTGAACTCATTCGCGAAGGTCATTCTTTTCCTCTGTATTGACCTGGAGATACGACTAAGCAGATCTTCTAGACATCAAGGGTTCGCAAGGAACTTAGGGGAGTTGAAGATCCCTCCAGCATAAGCGAAAAGGCTTTTACATCCAAACAAGCCCTTCGAGCGTATGTCATCACGAGTGTTGCTCTTCTGAAATCCACTCTAAGATATCCTTAGGACTGAGAGCGCAACGAGACATCAACTGATCATGGATCTCCTCGATATATGGGCTCCTGCCACTGCACTTGGACTGGTGCCCTTGAATGACGGAGTGGTTGGCATATTTGGGTAGGTATATTCATCTCATCGTATCGTCCTCACTATTAACTGTACTTCATTCAGCACAATCACATCTGTCATGGCACTCCGTAAACAATGGACGAGTCTCAGTAGTAAATAATGTGTTAATGATACGAGGCGAAGTGCCATGTATGAGAGCATGCATTATCTATTCTCTAGTGGAGTATGTAATTTATAGCGCAGCTGTAGTTCATGTTGAATCTGTTGGACTTGGCTGGTCCCGAAGTTGAAGGTATCTTTGTCGAGCCATCTCCATAGCTTCTGGGCCAGTGCTACGAACCAGATGAAAGAGACTGTATGGAAAATTTCGAATGAAGACTCACAACTGCAGCATACACTTTTGTACCAGCTTATACTGGTCTCTGCAAGCCCATACCACCGAGACAGTCCGCCCTGTAGCACAGTCAGCGAAATCTAAAAATGATTTAACTAAGGATTGAAACGAAAGGTTTAGTATGCAAAAACACCTTTTATGATTGGATCGCACTCCTTGTAGGCTTTCTCCTTTGCTGCCTTAAGCAGAGTTTCCTCTTCTCTCCGTGAAAGGGCGTTCATGAACACTGAACAGGTCCCAGGAGGAGATCACATGATTCCAGCTAGCCATTCTCACTGCTCACTCCACTGCGCCCTCTCAATCTTTGAGATAAATATCCAGGATATATTTACCTCCCTTAATTTTTATAGAGTATTTGTGCCTCAAATCCCTTGCGAGTACCGTGCACAACAGCAAAGTTCAAAAATTGGAAATAATTTTTTTTTAAAAAAAGATCACGTGAATCACATGATACTCCCCTGAAATGACCAATACGATCACGGTTGGACAGGTTCCTATTTCCTTGTATCCCCGCGGCCGGGACTACTTCACTTCCTCCTCTTCCACTATGTCTTCCTTCCTTCGCGCTCCGAAGCTGTGTCGTGCACCTACACAAACTCGCTGCTTAGCTACGCCCGCTCCTTCTTCTCGCCGTGGGGGCTTCAGTAAACTATTGGCAGCAGGACCGTCTCTAGATGAATTCGCTTCAGGCGAAGCGGTCGAGAAGATCGTGCTCGGAAATACTCTTGGGCAAGCTCCGAATCTTCATTTTCAAAATTGGTATCTTATTCTATGCTAGACCTCGCCTTCCAAGCTACTTAAAGACAGAAATTCCTACTGGAGCGTCTTATAGTCGTATAAAGAAAGATCTCCGAGGCTTGAAACTACATACTGTCTGCGAAGAAGCGCGATGCCCAAACATAGGTGCTTGTTGGGGTGGCAAGAAAGGTGCCTCTGAGGAGGAAGGCAAGCGTATGGCTACTGCTACAATCATGGTACGTATTATCTAATAGAGCTAGCCTATTCTATTGACTTCAAACTCAAGCTTATGGGAGACACCTGCACTCGTGGGTGTAGGTTCTGCTCCATTAAGACTTCAAAGACCCCACCTCCATTAGACCCTCATGAGCCTGAAAATACTGCTGAGGCCATTAGCCGGTGGGGTGTAGGCTACATAGTCCTCACTAGCGTAGATCGAGATGGTATGTTCTGTGTCCTCGCCCCTTACCACTACTGATGATTTGCGGTATATCAGACCTTGCAGATGCAGGCGCTAATCATTTTGCATCTACCATACGCAAGATCAAGCAAAGGTTGAATTTTCAAGACTACCCTCGTACGAGGTTCCCACTCATCCTTTAACCAGAGCCCCGGAGATTCTTGTAGAGGCTTTGTCACCTGACTTTTCAGGCGATTCTAACCTCGTATCGCTTGTCGCCAAGTCCGGACTTGATGTCTTTGCGCACAACATAGAAACCACTGAAGCTCGAACACCTTTTGTCCGCGACTACCGAGCTAACTTTAGACAGAGTTTACGTGTCCTTGAGCATGCAAAGAAAGAGGGTGTTAAGGTTACCAAGACGAGTATGATGTTAGGTGTCGGCGAAACCAGGGAACAGGTTATGGACGCACTCAAAGGTCACTTATATCTTTTTTTTTCAGGCTCGATTCTTATGCGCTTGTAGAACTACGCAAGATTGACGTGGATGTGGTGACTTTTGGACAGTACATGCGACCAACCAAGCGACATATGAAGGTAGAGCGATATGTTGATCCTGCCGAATTTGATGAATGGAGGGATATTGCACTTAACATGGGCTTCCTTTATGTCGCCAGTGGTCCTCTGGTACGGAGCAGTTATAAGGTGAGTACTTGCCCCTATCTATTGGCAAGGGATAGCCCCATTGATGCATGGTGTTCCAGGCTGGGGAGTACTACATTGAGAACATCATCAAGGGTAAAGCTTACGAAAACAGAGCGAGGCTACTCGCCAATACTAAACTGAATGACGCCCCAGCTCTGGCGCCGTCAGTTGCTCTATCAAATTGATTTGGAGTCCCCTGCAATCCTTAAGCTTAATTACTCCCATGTTGTTGTAGCAGTGTGCACCATGTAGAGAAAGATTCTAGATCATTCAACATGACGCGGTCTATGT
>CEMT01388595.1:6579-19985 GCA_900068985.1 Pterula multifida | reverse complement strand
TCGCTGCAAGCGCTGGTGAGTCCTTGAACACTCGTTTTGCTGATACTCAATACGCTCGCTGTCCGAGATGTAACCTTATGCAAACTTGCTGTACACCAAAATTTGCGAAGGTATCTCAAGCAATCTCAATGAAATATGAGATCCAAATAAGCCTCGCCTGATTAGAACTGCTGCTCTCGTTCCTGATGCTCTTAGTACYATCTCACAATATTACAACACCGAWCCACTGAACGCTCGATCYYAAGTGTTCAGTCAAATCAAACCGRCATGCCCTATCAAGCAAAGTACGTGGAAGGTACTGAGAACTTAAGGACTTAAAGTATGACGGCATAGCATAGTGGTGCAGGAATGTATTGGATACACCAGGACACAACAAAAAATTAGCGAAGACGACTGAGAAAGAATAGCAATTAGCTTCTGACGCATAAAAATTGACTCTCCGACTCACCGCGCTTCACGTTCACTCTCCAGAAGGGCCAGAATGTCATTCTCTCGCACTGCACCCTTGACGTTTCGGATGATTGTCCGAGAAGTATCATCCATGAATTCAACGCGAACTTGCGTCACACCTCCACGAGAACCAGTCCTGCCTAGGACCTAGATGGATAACCAAGACGTTTAGACAAAACCTTTGATTTGATGACACCGAAACCAGCAGAACCTTAATAACTTTTGCGAGCTTCACAGGTGCTTTTGAAGAATCCTACATAACTACTTAAAAATTCTGAATAAAAGACGAACGGGTCTGCGTACCATTTATGATGAGAGTCGGATGTTGGATGACTGCCTTGAGTAGTTTCGGGGTGTGGTGGTGATCAATTAGAGTTTCGGATATTGAAAACGCAAAGCCACTAGATACCAAGCCGCTTAGTCATTTAATTTGAACCAGTGCACGATCTTGTGAGCACTCCCCTCTTAAATTCCCACTTCTGAGCTCAAATTTGACTTAGTGCAAGGTTCGTGGGCTGCTATAATTTAATCACCCTCTTGAAAGGAAATTTCATGTTCTCATGCATGTATGTATTGTATCAGCGTAAGCTATATGGTCAATATAAAATCTGGGCTTATACGTCAATAGAATAATAATGAGTCAGCAAGCTCATATTTTCCTTACAGTGCAGGAGTCACTGTTCATGTTCGCTTCAGAATAGCATCTCCATCAACATTATTACTGCTGCTCCATGTGCAAAAACCGAATGCCTAGTTTCCTGCCTTTATGTTCAATCGCGAATCCGAGAAAAAGTTATGAACCTAAAGCCCTCCAGTACGGTGGAATGGAGTTGCTACCGCAAAATTGCTTCTGTCTTCTATGCTTATCCGTTCCAGAACTAGTTTTAAGTTAAGTGACTGGCTCACTAATAATGGGCGGATAGGCAGAGATATGGATATTTGAAGGATAGGACATGAATTTATGCACGCCATGCAACATGGACTTCATCTGTTCTGAATCTACGAAGCACCCTGAAAAACACATTATTCCGTGAAATTCATAATGCTCACCTCTGAGTACATGAACTCTTCTCAATAGGTGTCTTATATCCCATACGATATGCAAGAAGTCCCGCCTGAGCGATCATGATACCGTTGTCAATGCAAAACCTGCTACCAGAGTGAGATGCCATCGCACGGACTTGCACAAGACACACTGTTCATCAGTAGCGAAAACTTGGCCACCACGCTCTTTCGCCATGATGCCCATCATTTCTTGTAATCTCTCGTTGCCTTAGGGAAGGCGTAAAAGAGTGATGCGTGACAGGGAATATCACTTACACCCAACTCCACCCACAATGAGCACCTCTTTACTGCCAATATGAGCCATGGCTCGTTCGGTTATCTCAACGAGCATAGCAAACACAGTCTCTTGCAACGAGAAACAGAGATCAGCAGGTGTGATGATATTTTCGTCATCGGGAGTCCCTGTGTCTTGTTGGGGTCGGAATCGATTATCATTGGTGTAAGCCTCCACGGATGTAAGAATCCCAGAAAGAGAGACATCCATTCCCTTAGTGGTGTAAGGCAATGGTACTAGCCGCTTTCCTCTAATCGGAAATGAAAATGAGTAATCGAGAAATAGTGGTCACACATACTTTCTGGCTTCTTGTTCGATGTTATACCCAGGACTAGGATCATTACTCAGGTTGATGACCCGCGCAAACCTATCAAGGCAGTTGCCAACAGCAATATCCAGGGTCTCTCCGAAGATACGATAACATTGCCTGGAATAAGCGATAACCTGGGTGTTGCCTCCAGAGACGTACAAGACAACCGGATTCTGAGCTCCTGTTATTTCTCGACCCATTTCAATATCTGCATATGGCATAAGCCCCAGTAACAGGTTAGATAGATGACGAAGATGCTTTTAAACATACGGCCAACACAGTGGTTAACCCCAACCAGCGGCTTATCGTACATCAACGACAAGGTTCTTGCGACAAGTGCTACAGACTGCAGCGGCGCACCCATCCCGGGGCCTACAGAAACTCGGTTTAAAGACATCACGATAATCATGAAGAATCGCAGAAGGGTACCTTTAGTGAAGCATATACAATCAATCTCAGCGATTTCAATCCCTGCTGTCCGAATCGCATCCCTAATCACATTCATAGCCCATTTCCGATGATGCAGTGCTGTGTCCTTAGGCTGAAATCCTTCGCCTGGAGGTGTTATATATGTGTGTCGGATGTTCGAGAGAACCGCAGAAGAGCCATCCGGATCGTGTCGAATGATCCCCGCGCCGAGTTTATTTGCAGATCCCTCAAGCCCGAGGGCAAGGTACGGACGCTCTAGAGTTAACTGTGACTTACTTGAGCTAATTACTGGACATGCATGATGGTACCTAGTGAACTTAGCACGTTTGTGTGTGTACGACCCATGGCGCAGGAAGAGAGATGACCGGCCCAATTGATTGCAAGGTCTTATCACGTTATATATACATGTAACCAGTGTGATCATAGATGTGTGGAGTTCCTAAGCTTACTTGGAGAGGCTCGGAGGATTATTTGAGTATATACTGGACAAGTCTAACTCGGCATGAGCCCAGGCGAGGTCGGGGGATATTAACATTACTTTCAAGCGCATTAGTAACTCTATTTTGAGGAAAGGTAAATGGCAGCAAGGGAGTAAGTATGTTAGTCATAATCAAAGCATGAAGGTCAGAGGGTTCTCAAGGTATCCCTTGAACGCCGCTAACCATCTCGCACCCACAGCACCGTCTACTGTACGATGATCCGAGCTCAAAGTAACCTTCATAATCTGTGCAGTTTTGAATCCACGTTCTTCCTCCGGGGCAGGAATCAGAGTAGCTTGAGTAGACCCAACCGCAAGGATGCATGATTGGGGAGGGTTGATAATGGCAGTGAAATGTGAAATGTCATACATGCCCAGATTGGAAATGGTGAATGTCCCACCCTGTGAAACAAGAGATGAGCGCCGCATTCGTGGAAACGAGATGTGTACTGACCTGGTACTCTTGAGGAGCGAGTTTACCATCTCGGGCTTTCTTTGCCAAGGCCTTGGTTTCTGCGGAGATAGTTGCAAGACCTTTCGAACCTACATCCTTGATAATAGGTGTAATCAAACCAGTCGGAGTGGCAACAGCGACACTGATGTCTGCCTTTTTGTACCTGCAAGGAATATAAGCAACTGCCACAAGCAAGAATACATGTCACTAACGTCCGAATGACTTCACCAAGCCAAGCAGAGTTAGCTTCCGGAACATCTGCGAGTGCACAAGACACTGCCTTTACAACAAAGTCGTTGACACTCAATTTCGCAGCTTGATCCTTCTCGGCCAAAGTCTTATTAAAGACCTCGCGCAACTTGAGAACCTTGTCCATGTTGATGTCGACAGTCAAGTAGTAGTGAGGTACCTCCTGCTTGGACTGGGTCAATCGCGAGCCAATAGTGCGACGCATGTTGGAGACAGGCGTGTCGATATAGTCCTCGGAAGGTGTCGATGGAATCGGGGCGGCTGTCGACTGCGTAGGAGCAGTTGGTTTGTATTTTTCGACGTCTTCCCTGATGATTCTTCCATTGGGGCCAGAACCCTTGATCTGTGCCAGGGGAATGCCACGTTCCAAGGCAATCTTTTTGGCGATAGGCGAAGCAAATATGCGATCACCTTGAGCAAGGTCGGCTTTTGTCTCTGTCTTGGATTCAGATGGAGTAGGATGAGCAGGCTCGGACGTTGGTGCTTTTGGAGGCGCTGAAGTAGGTTCTGGAGCAGCCTTCTCTGACCTGGAGGCCTCCTGAATGGCGAAGTCCTCAGCGCCCGAGAGGTCGTCACCCTCCTCAGCAAGAATAGCGATGGCAGAGCCAACGGCAATATTCTTTGTACCGTCAGGAACCTAGCTGACCTTGAGCAATAGGAAACAAGATGAAAAGACAAGTCAGAGCTTACAAGAATTTTAGCCATGAGACCATCCTCCTGGGCTTCGACATCTATTGTGGCCTTGTCGGTTTCCTACACGCGATGTTTAGCCAGAAAGACGCGCACGACGTTTTGAGTGAAAGTACGTACAATCTCCAGAAGAACATCGCCTACTGTGAAAGCCTCTCCTTCCTTCTTCTTCCATTCGGCAATGCCACCCTCCGTCATTGTTGGGCTCATTGCAGGCATGTTGAAATGGGAGAGGGCAGACCTGCGAGCAGAGGAATGGAGCCCTGTGACAAACTTAGCTTGAAAGATAGAAAAATCAAGGGAAGCTTACGTCTGGTTAAGACACGGGCGAAAGAGAGAGCCATGGTTAACGGAAGAGATTGAACGGAAAGAGGTTTGAGAAGAGAAATTGAGTGGAATTAAATATTTCCGAGTTTGGCCGCAGTGCATTGATTGGTTTCTTATTGGTGCAATTGACTGACTGAAGACCAGTGACTGATTCTTTACTTCATTTGTGATTTGCCTATAATTACGTAATAATTATGTGACTCTCCTATATTGATGTTTGTGCCATTTCATCCCAGACTTCGATGATTTGTCTTCCTGGTCAGCCAATTCCTATCCCCCATGGGCAATGTCCTGGTCCCGGTCCCGGCTCCTACTTTAGAGACGGTCAGATAAGAGCAAGTGTTGCTGGCACTCCTACCTTCAATACTTCTGTTGGTCTTCATACTTCCTACCAGCTATCTTTCTCTCTATACCAACACTCGACCCCATTCATAGATCGTTACCATCCCTCGGACAAAAGCGCGTCCCCCAGCGCCTAACTCAATTGTCTTGGGATCTGTTATGCGTCTATCTCCACAGCAAGCTACGATATCTATCTCTGTTGTGGATGGGATCCCACTCGCTGCCGGGGAAGAATTTACTGGTGTTATTCGAACACAAGATGTAAGAGCGACAGAGAAGGATCGTGTCAAAATAAGTGACTGTTTCAGAGGAGGCGATGTCATTAAAGGTCTTGTTGTGAGCGCTTCTATCTGCGACCTTTCGGGATCAAATTTGAAGTCAAACCGACTTGGAGATATCGCTCGGTGATGCCAGAAGCTATTTCATATCTACAGCAAGGAATGAGCTGGGTGTCATTTTCGCTACTAGTGATGCTGGTAAAATCACGTCTGGTCCTTTGTATTGTTCCAACTGATTTCTGGCCCCCAAAGGTGTTACAATGGAGCCAGTCAGTTGGCAGGAAATGCGATGCCCCAAGACAGTGGGTTTTCGTTTCTCCTGGACTAATTCCATTCTCAAATGAGTGATAGGGCAAGATTGAACGGCGAAAATGTGCAAAACCAGAGGATTTATAGAGTGCATATTTGTATATATATATAATAACATAGACGTAAACGTTAAACATTGATTTGTTTTCTTGAATGTGGTCGGAAGACGAGCTCATGAGACTATGACAAAGGATGAGCGACCTTGATGCATAGGAGATGACCAAAAATGGATACTGGTTGTTGGACCAGATTTGGAACTCAGTACTCAACGTGAACTGTGACCTCGGCACTCTTCCCCCTTCAGACTCACAAGGGCTCTCCAGCACCCGAGTTTCAGCTACCATTTTCTTATTAACCACGTCTCTCGGATAGAAGCATGCCCTCTGTTGGCGATTCAGAACTCAAGTTCCGTCTTTTTCTGTATATCGCTCACGCAGCTTACTTATTTATTCACAACTCGACAGCTTGTCAGCGTCAGACTGGCACTTGAAATACAATGAAATAGCGGATATGCTGTCAGAGACGAGGGCAGAACTTGACGATTTTCATGCCACAAGTAAGGAGCTGGAGGCCGAGTTGGAGGCCGAGCTTCAGCGGACGGAGAGGGCCCACCAAGAGCTCAAGGTTAAGGTCGAGCGGGCAGAGAAGGAAAGAGATGATTGGAAAGTGTGTTTTTACTCTTGCGTCTCATATTCCATCAGTCACAATGTTGGCCCAGTCGAAATTCATGTCTCTGCAAACAACCCATAATATGACCACCACGTCCCTTCAACGTGAACTAGATAAGCTCAGACAGGAGTACCAACAATTGAAAGTTCAGTTTCGCGATCTTGAGATGGGAAATGATGATCTGGAGAGGAATGAGCGGGCAGTCACCTCAAGTTTGGCGGATGTAGAAGCCAAGTATTCCAAAGCTCTGGAGGAGAAGATCCTGCTTGAGCATGAGCTCTTGGATAAAGCAAGTCTTGAAGAGGAGACCCAGAGAATGAAGGATGAACTCAGAGGTCTGTGCTATTTAGTTCTCCGTTGCCTTGTTACTCAATAATATACGTCTCAGATGCGAATGTCGAGATTTCTATACTCAAAGATCGACTAGAAGCACACGCCAAAGCAGTCCCATCTGTACCTCAGAAGGTCGCCACTACATCATTAATTTCGCTTCCACTTGAACAGACTCAATCAGAGGAGAACCTACTCGATACCCAGTTACCGTCAGACCTCCAACTTTCAGACCTCATTCTTAACCCAGAGTCGGACGCACCTGTAGACAGGACACCTCGTGTACAAGTTGCCACCCGCAAACCTGCTAAGCGAGTGGACTTAGAGTATCCCGATCCAATGACATCCACTTCGAGTCCTTCTTTACTTGCGCGATCCAGTACCCTACCCGTCTTCCGCCAGTCTCCTTCCATTCGGCCTCCATCGGCCTCCGCCCGACCCATCATTGCTCGCAGCATTTCCTCAGCAACTTATGCGTCTACTACAGCTGGTACCGTAACTTCGAGAAGTAAAGGCGTCCAAATGGTGTCTGAAATGCGTGCTCGTGTCAAAAACCTGGAGCAGAAGATTCATACCCGTGTTCCACGCCTTAGGATGGGTAGTGTCACCACTCATTCTAACCTTGCGGCTTCGACCATCTCACCACCACCTTCCCGCGCTGGTCTCGTTAAGGCGTCCTCAGCCGATGAGCGAACTGGTTTATTCGCTCGTCGGAGCTCAGAATCCCAAAGGCGACTGGAAGAAAAGCCCAGGCAGACAGATTCGTCTGGATGGGTACTCATAATGGAAGATTCTCCGTCACCTCCCAAGGTCACGTCATCTACTCGTCCAAGGCCCTCCAGTCCGTCGTCACAAGGATCATCTGGTCCGTCTACTTCTCCCAATTTCAGTAGTCTAAAGCTCGGTGCAAGCACAGCGTCAGGACTCCGACGCCCCCAATCCAGACTTTCAGGGACAAGTGCCAGCACAACGGCCTCTACCACCAGCTCTGCATCCCGCCCGACAACACCTACCTTCATACCTCTCCCAACCACTCACCTTTTCACTCAATCGACTTCGGCTGGTCTGAAACGCTCAGTTAACCCTGGACAGACATCCATAAGTGCTAAACGGTCTTCACTTGGATCGAGTACCAACATATCGCCTTATGAATTGTCTAGACGCCAGCGCCCCACGACTATGCCGCCACCACGGACACCCTCGATAGAGCCCACGAAAGCCAAGCAGATCAAGCAGGAGAAAGCATTACCCTACCCACCTAGCGTACATTCGAAAGTGACAGTACGCTCTACTAAGCAATCTTCTTCCGATTCGACTTCCTCTACTACATTATCACAAAGCCGGATAGGCCGACTGAGTAACGGTAACGGAGCGTGTGTCGTGACGAATGGTCGACGTAGTGTCGGGGAGACCGATAGTACTTTGCTGAGTTTGTCAAAGTCTCAGTTGCGACCCAGATCGAGTAGCTCAGCTAACATGCGGCCATGAGCGATGTATCTTTATTTGATTCTTTTTTCTCATGATTTCGGCTGTGCCGCAAGGGCCCTAGCGCGTAAGCTACCTATACGCTCTCTACTTTTCTTCTCTTCCTCGGCCTATGTCTCTTATGATATGACGGTGATCTCCACCACTCTACATGTTTGATGTCCTCATGATCTTGTTATATATCTAGTATAGTATTTTAGATGGGCAAATGCATTTTCTCGCCTGTAATATTAATCTCTCTCATGTGCCTTTTCCTCTCTGCCATCTGGACAACCTACGAGTAGAATGTTAGTCAATAGTCAATATAACAAAAACTGCTTGCATACAGCGCATTGTATAAATCCAAGTATAGCCACCAAGTTGTCACGCCACCAAACCATCCATGTCTTCGACTCCTACAACCTCGAGCGCTCCTGAACGATCTCTGAATCGACAAATTGTCCTAGAAGAAGACGAATACACCGAGGCATTATCACAGATAATAGCCCGAGATTTCTTCCCATCCCTTGTCCAGCTGGATGCGACAAATGAGTATTTAGATGCCCTCAGGTCTCAGGATCCGTCGCTTATCCAAGCCTCTGTACGACGCTTACATGATATCAACGATACGCCCGCCGCAAGTTCTAGACGTGGGAGATACACTGCTAAGGATACACCCATCTATTCTGGTGATACACCCCTCCGCACACCTCGCAATGACGATATCAGCGAACGGCCACTGAAAAGACCGCGGTACAATACAGACCTCAGTCTTGATGAATTTCAAGCGCGTTACACTTCTGAAGACAACTCGAGTTTCACACATATTCTGGATGATGAGAATCAGAAACGGAGGGAGAGGTATGGCTGGGCATGGGATGCGGAGAAGAGGGCGGATGAGAGAAATAGAAAGACAGTAGAGATGAGGGAGAGGATGTTGATTGAGGGACCGATTATAACAGGTATGAGGGAGAAATTTATGATTGAGGCACCTGAAAAGCCGATTGGGTTGATTACTGAAGGAGAGGAGGAGGAGGAGGAAAGGAATGAAGGCTGTGAGGGAGGAAGTGAGAATGGTAAAGGGAAGGAAGTGAGTGTGACTACGAAGGAGGAGGACAAAGAAGCAGACGTAATGGCTAAGAAGAAGGATATTAGAGTTGCTATTGTCGATGGTTGGAAATTCAAGGCATGTCTTTTCATCTTTCGATATATATTTCAGTCTTACAGCTACTTTTCAGAACCGCAACTCCCTAATGTTCTCCCCAGATGCAGATGCATCTCCGTACCATGGACGGACTTCCTACAATCCCGCTTACAAGGATCCAAAGTCTGTAAGACATGATGGCACAAGACTAATCGACGACGTCGACTCTTCCTCTCGCTCCCAGTCGGTACCACCAAGTCCGACACGAAGTCGTGTTGACGCTGCTATCATGGGAACACCTTGTGTGCATTCTTCCCTTCTTAGTATATCTATGTCGCGACTTATAAGCTCTCACAGATCGGCCTCATTCTCCTAAAATAAACAATTTCTCGCTCGTACCCAATCTTCCATCCCCCACCCCTGCAGAACTTGGTCCCAAAGCTGTAAACCAGCTTATGACGTGGGGCACACTCAACGCAACTCCCCGTGTCATATCCAAGTCGGAAGATCCGGGACCCGTACCCACTTCACCCTTCCATATCCGTGACATCTCCTCTCGAGAGGCCATTTCACATCGATTGTCTAACAAAGCCTCCAAAAGTTTGCGAGAAAAGGCCGGTCTCATGGGTTTCGGGGGACGTACACCTGGTGCCACACCTGGAGCTAAGAAAGGTTCAATGGCCCCACCGCCTTGGACAGTCAGAAAAGTAGAAGCACCTGGAAACCTTACACCAGCCGCACGAAGATTGCTGGACCGGTCAACATTAGGGACTGCTGCAGCGCGACGAGCAGATGTCATGGGCATGAGGTGGGAAGGTTCCAAGTCTCAGAAGGACCTCAACAAGGTTCGCTGGACGCCAACCCCTGGTAGATAGCAATGGGATATATTGCATATTTTAAGGAATACAATGCTATGATTCAGAAACTTTACGTCTCTTCATTTGTGGCTGTTTATCGTCTTTGGAATCCGAGGTAGAGGCGGAAGCTGGTTCAGAATTCGATAGTGTCGATGGCTTGGCCTTCTTTTTGACCACGACACCTTTTAACGTCCTTGACTTGGGCTTCTTGGGAAGTGAAGGAGCTTTGGTCAAATCTTTGTCCCTGTCTATCGGTGATTTGGGCTCCTCGGTTAATGGTTTGTTCGCTGAGCTGGTTCGTGCCGCCACGGCTCTGAGACGTGGATAAGATCATGCTCAAGTTTAGTGGTCAAGTGCGTACTGTCGGAAACTCTGCACCTCTTCTCCATCCTTCTCTTTACGTCGACGCTCCTCTTCCTCTTCCTTTTCACGTAAAGAGTCGAGAAACATAACCTCGTCTTCTTCCAATGCTCTAAACTGGTTCGCTGCAAATCTGCTCAGTAACAATTCGGTTGACGCAGTCATCTGAGAATGGATGAACCTAGTTTCGTTTTCTCTTCCCATTCCTCCTGTTTAGCAATCTAGAGAACGAACCGTTAAGTATATTTGAAAGAAGTTGATCGGAGATAAGAGCGTTCACCCTGTTGGCAGCCAATTTCTACAGGAGATAATTGGGTTGAGGCTGAAGAGTCAATACTGGTGTTGCTTCGAGTAAAAGAAAACGACAGCAAGCTTACTTCCGCCAAACTTCTCCCGTCGTACACTTCTTCTTTGGGCTGTGGTGGAGGTTCCTGACCTAATCTAAAGAGATGATAAGAGGAAATAGGGAGACAAGGAGGCAAAATTGATGAGAGTCGACCTTGCGTAGGCAGCTTTCCATTGCTCTTCTCTGCGAGCTCTGGCGAGATCTACTTCATGTTCTGTGACAAAACGCGAGCCTACTGGTCCTGATGAGAGGGATGGGATGGCCACTTCTGAGTCCTCCATGTTGAAGGGGTAGGAGAAGAAGTAGGATGATTACATAATAGGCCTTGCACCTTTCTCTCTCTCTCTCTCTCCATCTCTTGCTGGTCAATAAATATTGAATCATTGAATGACAGAGTTGCCAGTTCCTTCAACATCTCGCTCTGCTTCATCGTCTGTCAGTCGTCATAGTCAACGCAGTCTTCGAAGCCCACCACCTATAAATGTTCAGGTCGTAACTACTCCACGTGAGCCATTCAAGCTTTTCGTTTCATCTCCTGTCCTAATCTCTCCCATTAGCATGGGCAAAGGACGAGCCACCATCTCCAAAGCCACTCAACACCAACGATAATTCTATCGTTGCAGGTCCATCTGATGCCACTTCTTCACTCTCCTCCTTTCCTCTTCATTCCAATCTTGGTTCAACATGGTGGTCCTTTACATCCTCACGAAATAGACCTGAATTTAAATCTGAGAAACCAAAAGTTTCGTTCAGAGATATATCTATGTCTTGGTTACCCACGTCGCGGGACTCTGTAGCTTTTGGTCGACGAGAAAAGGCGCCTGTATCATCATCAACTACTGGGAGACTTCCACCCCATCCTGATGGTTTATCATCCCGAACAGATCCCGAACGCCCAGGCTCTCGTCGCTTCTCCTTGCCGCCGCCACCTGTCCCGCCGTTCACACTCGCCCAGAATACTACTCCAGGCTGGGAAACCCCTTGGTCAGCTGGCGTTCATCCTAATAGTCAAGGGCCACATTTCTTTGATAATACAGAACCAGGATCTGATGATACCGACCAAAATAATCACTTGTCATCTTGGAAAAAGAGGAAGAGAAGATTTCGTCTGTTTGTATTATCAAACACATATGTACCCTTGGTCAGTTCCATTAGCTATTTGATATGAGCTATTCCTTCAACACACTTGTTCTACAGCTTTTTCGGTTTATCAACATAAGTTTTACGACTGCTGCGCTTGGTATAGCTATCCAAATCCGAAACACTGAGCTCAAGAACAACGTTCTTGGGGCTCTTGGCAGTTCACCGTTTGTCTTAACTATTTTTGCACTTGACTGCACGTATTTATTCCGTGGTTTCCCCAGGACCCTCGTTATTATTTTCGCCCCTCCCACTCTCGTACATGTTATTATTGCTATATATGTCCGTAGCCATATCTTATCTTTGTAAGGTCGCCTGACAATCACCTCTTACTATCAGCTCGAATACTTCGGTCGACCGCTTGGACTCTGGAGCACTTCACACAAACTCGCACATACACTAATAGAAGGTAAGAGACTTGACTTGATCCTACTTTACGTTCATTCCTTTCTAATATGTCAAGCGCGCAGTACTGTTCATTTGTGCCTGGTCCGCAGCGTTAAGTTTATGCTTTGATAACTATTTCACATCCTTGGTTCCCTGTACTGGTCCGTCTTCGATAAGCTGGTACAGTCATCTACCCGCACCAACCAGTCCAATACCGCAAGGCCGGGTGGAGGGCGGTGTTGGTGATCAATTATGTGATGACCAGCTGTCACTCATTTCCCTCGTCCTAGTCGGACTCTTGATGTACTGCACAAACCTCGTCATCAGCTTGTTCCGAATATTTGAAAAGGTCAAGTTCCGTGCAACGAGCTTCTCAAATTCCTCTGCACCGTAGCGTCGCTTCTGTCTCAATTTTTATGGAGCAAAGACCTGGCCAGCGATTCCTACTCGCATATCTGCACCATTACCAATTTATCTCTCATACTGTATAATTCGGACGTTCTTTTAGTTTTTGATGTAGTTCATTTACATTTACTCTACTCTTATCTTTCAATACTATATATTCCTTTCTATCTTCCTCTCAAGTAGATTTCGATATACACATGTCATGTAAAAACAGTGACATCAATCTGCCATACTCGAACCGCCCAAACAGCCATACTTGGTTGTGATGCATCAGATTCATTTCCCTCAAATTTCTCCTTCCACCTACCCACGCTCTTCTTGTCTAGCACTGCTACATAGATGGAGCATTGCAGACAGCGAGATATCTCGGTGGCCAGCAGTTCACAGTCTATGAAACCTCGCGAGTCAAGATTACAACCGAGTCACACGCACTATGTGGTTGGTGTGATACTTCTCCTACTTGTAGTGGTTCTATGGACTGCGTCAAACTATGTAACTCAGGTATGTGTGTTATTCTTGAGATAAACATATGCAGTGTCTGAAATAATAATTTAAAGGAATTGCTCAATGAAGGATTCAATAAACCTTTCTTGTATGTCCTTTCCTACGCCAGTTGAGTTTCCCTCGTACGAGATTGCAAGGACTCAAA
>CEMT01388590.1:0-18793 GCA_900068985.1 Pterula multifida | reverse complement strand
ATAAAATAAAATAAAATAAAATAAAATAAAGAACGAACAGGTTGATTAGGCTCAATAAAGAGTGATACCAACGGGTGACGAAAGGTCAGTGGATTATGGCAATGTCCAGGCAGGAAGATGAGACACGAGACGGGATATATAGGTTACTGTGGAGAGTATACGCTGCAGAACAGATGGAATAGGAATGAAGAGCACAGTGTAATGGTGGGAGTAGGAAGTAGGAAGTAACCGATGGGGAGAACCAAGGACAATGAGTGATATCTTCTGAGAACATATGAAAAACTACCAGAAAGCACATTGTCCATCACTAAGATCCCTCGGAAAGTCTATGCCAATGTCGACCGCTCTACTGTTGCTATCCAAGTCTATTCGAGCCGTCTTGATACCCTACGACGCGTTGGTGTTGGTGTTGGTGCTGGTGGTGCGACAGAGGAGAGGAGGAACCACCAGAACGGGACGTGGTTGATGTCACGTAATACGTTCGTCGTGATTGTCTTCAGTCAAACATTAAACTGTCGACTTCTCCTCACCCGGCGCAAGAATTTCGACAGAGCGGTGAGTGTCGTTGGTAATAGCGAAGGTAGCGCTGCCTCATCATTCAATGGGTAGAAAAGTGTTTGAAAGCTGAACACGTGATGTGATCGGGACGAGGTTGGCCGCGGGCCAAGGTGGCTCTTCTTGCCACTTGCCAACACATCTTTCAGCAGCTTTCGAGTGTTTCTGGGCAGTTTGGGAATGTCGGGGGAGTGCAACGACATCGGATAGACATGGTGGTGGTATTGGATTGAGTGATTTCCGTTTATGTCACGTGCTGACTTGTTGATTTCCACGGTACGATGAAACCGTGCTCGTCACAGTTCAGCTTGTCTCCAATAAGGCATTGTCAAAACTCAAATACTTGAAAGAGCCACGCATCCACTGAGCCACCAATCATTGAAATGAGTAGACACACTAAATTTCGCTTTCTTTGGTAAACTGGCAGTACAGTAGCCAAGCGGGTTAAATCGCGCGTGACTCATTCGCACAAGCTATTAGTTACGCGTCACGCGTCATGGCTGAACCACCTTTCGCTCAAATTCGCTACACCCTCACGCATCGTCCTTCCATGATCTCCCAACAAGGTCTTACTTCATTAATAGTTGTACTAGCAACAGTGAACTACTGAATCATGCAGAACAAGCTTGAAATCCGAGGCGACTCCCATTGTCAGACTTCCAGGTCCCGGCTTGCTAGTCGCGTCGCATTCACAACTTCGGCTATCTTGACACCACGTTGGATCTCCAGTAGATAACAGAACGATGCACTTGGACCAGTAGTTTGTGAGGTGAATGAGTATATCCCCCATGGTGCGATTAGTGTGAGGCGACAGCATGTGCAGGTGCTTGAGCCGTTCAAGTCGTTCTCGATTCCTCTGATTCTTGTTCTGATGTATTTTTCTAGTCAGATCTTGTGAGAATATCCCATCCGATTGACCGATCCATATCCTTCAAAAGAATTTTCAGTTGATACTCGAGTTTTAGTGCCAACATATGCTTACGTAATTATCATAGGCGCTGTTTTGGTTGCGATTCTGCATACCTCTCTAGCTGGTCTGTGGTGTGTCACGTCCTCCGAATTCTCTAATCTTATTAGCAAGAGTTCTCAAACTATTCCAGTCCTCAATTCGTCTCTGAATATTGTCATGTTTCTCAATATCGAGAACGCCCGCAAATTCCACGGAGTATGACCACTACAACATGATCAAGATGTCGTTCCGAAGGTACAATGTTTGTACAAACTGTCTTAAGTTAGCATACTTCGTCACCAGTGTCACCAAGAATACTTCCCTCGTCATCAACTTCATCGAAAGGACTTCCCTTGTCGTCAACATCATGTAGAGAACCCTCCTTGTCTTCACCGTCACTAACAAAGTGTTTCCCCGTCTTATCAATAACACAATTTTCATCCGAGCGAGCGAGCTTCAGTTCTTCCATACCAGCAGCAAGCACAAAAAGTGATGTTTCTTCGTCCTCATTGAAAGGCCTGAGAAGGAGACGCCTTCTGGAGTAAAAATCGTGATAAGCGATCACTGTCAGTGATCGCAGGAACACCAGGGGATGACCAGTCAGAGGACCTGGAAGTGGACGGGTCTCGTTAGATCCAGGCGACTCCATGCTGGGTGATGGGCGACGAGAGGAAAGCATAGTGATGAGTACTGCCGGATCGTATATAACATCTTCTAGGTTCAGCTGCTCGAGACGTGGGCAAAGATCCTGGGTATGGCCTCCGGTGTCAGGTGATAGTGTGAGACTCCTTAGGATAGGGTCAATCGATGATTGAACCCCACTATGAGTAAATTGTAGACGCAGCTTTCTAAGCATGGGAAGCACCTCCAGGACACGATGAATTTCTCGATACTCCATGAACTGGCTTTCAGATGCTGAACCGTCATTGTTGTAGACGCTGCCGCTTATAGGTAATAGATAGTGTGATGATAGGTAAAGAGAGAGCGATGTAAAAGAGCGCTGAAGCTGTACCAATTCGATCAAGTGTGGCCAGAATCCATCGACACCGCCTGCCCTCCCTATTTCCACGAACAGGTTATCCAAGTTGGGGCACTTGATACCCCTGAGGACAGAGTCGGAGAGCTCGTCAATCTCATTTCCGAGTTCAAGAGTACGAAGCGAAGGAAGGTGGGCGAATGGAGATGTCCAAGTGAACTCACTGTCCTCAGCATCTTCATCTTCGTCGAGACGGAACCACAGGGAAGTGATGTTTCTTGCTTGAGCAGTGATCTCGTGGAGTTGAGAAACACCGACCTCTATATGCAATGAGCGCATATGATCCCAATTATATGGAATAGGCAGAGCACGCGCTCCTGATCCAGAAATGGATAACGACTGGAGATTAGGAGAGCGTAAGAGGAGAGTGATTTTATTTCCTTCTTCCCAATCTTCCCACAAGGATAGATCAACATCGTCATCAACTTCATGCACGTCAAGAACATCGTCCCCGTCTCTATGCTCATCAAAAAAATTGTTACTGGTTCCTTGCTCGTCAAGAACATCGTCACCGGTTCCATAGTCGTCACGAATAGGGTTAACGTCAAATAAGAGAGAAAGAGAAAAGAGTCGAGGAAAGTCGCACGATGGAAAGCGGACGCATGTCGACATGAGCACTTGGACTGGAGTCTCGATACTGACTTCCCCCCAGCGGTGAGAGTGCACGAAGAATAGATCAAGGATTGGATGAGGGCCTCGTACCGCGACCTTTATGTGCAAGGGCAGTTTATGCGATCGCTCCATGTAAATTCGACACCTTTCAAGGGCAGCAGCACTTTCTGGACTAGTAATGGTGATCTCGTCAGCGTTGTCCTCGAAACATATTTTGGTCCATAGTTTAGCAGACGAAAGGATAACTTTTCTCCAGTAGCGGCAGACATGGGCATATCTGCAAGGGTAATTGCCATTGTAGGCAGGATCTTGAGGGGAGTTATTCCTAACGATGTCAGTGAGGAGTTCGTATGGGATACGTGTTGCGATGGCTCCTGGCTGGTACATGGCCAGGAATGAGTTGCGTTTGGTGAGGATCCTTTTTTGTTGACTTTCAGTATCTACGGATCCGATTATCGATTCAATATCCTCACACGTGCCGCCTGGAGTGGCACAATTTTTGAACACACAGCCTGAACCGTATCATCAGTCATATACTGGACGGGGAAGGCGTTGGAGTGTTGATGTTCAAAGGTCAGACACGATATGGAGTGATCATGGATGTCATTCGAGTCAAGGCAGCGTGCAAGTGCTTTATAGGCATCCTCAAATGGAGGCTGAACTCTACTAGCAGCAGTTAAATTAATAGGTCATCAGCAAATGAATTTCCGTGTTATTGCATTCACAATAGGTGGGCTGGCGCAACATTAAGAATATACATACCGTTGTGACTGGTGAGTACCGCAGTGTCAGTTGTGTCCAATGGACCACGTCCTAAGTGGCGGTTGGAGTTCGAAAAAATGCTTGGCCGTAGGCGGATTTTGAGCCCGGGGCGCTGCCATCAACAAGCTCATGTGATATAAACCTCCTGTTTCGTGACTTGACTCGTCGCAATGTCGCCCACCTACAAATGCTGGGACGCACTCCTCATCCTCACATTTCTCTCATTTCCCGAAAGCATGACCCTACATGAAACCGTATCTCATTACATTGAGCTAAAATCTTGTGGCTGAGGTGTGTTCGGCAATGGGAATAGCGCAAGTCGAGTGAAGGAGGTTCTGCGAGTGCTAGCTTACAAGCGCTGAGAATGGTGATGAGTTTTTTTTTGTATTTTCTTTAAATCGACCTTATTTCACACTCCAGACAATAGGATGATCATAGAGAAGAGTTTCTCGATGTTTCTGGGCCATTCTGAGAAGGATGGTATCAACTTCGAGGTCTACCTGGATTAACCTGTTCTCTCGTGAGTCCACTCAAGTCCTGAGCTGTATTTGCTCAATAATCTGTTTGATCATGGCAGCATGATGATTTAGATGGGAATAAGGAGAAAGCGACTGAGTCATAGGGCAGCCCAACTTATGTTGTGCAGCGAATGGATAAAACTGTCGTAAAGTATACCTATCTCCTTCTCAGCATCATTTTTTTAACTTCTGATTTCAAGATGCAATCGCACTCGTAGTCCAGTTCTAAAGCCCCCTCGTTGTCTCCTCAGGATCTCACAGCACCACGAAACTTTGGGCAAAACAGCTGATAGCCCATGTTGACTTCACTTTCACCTAGGATTACGCTTGGCAGTTCCGGGTTCAGCTCTTCTGTTTCGTTTACAATATGCATAGCATGTCTCGTGTTCAATTCTTATCTACGGCCCTTTTTTTCCACCCTGGGAGCTCGTTCAAACATTCAGATCTTTCGCGCAGCCTTGTCTGGTATAACACCATCTCGTTCTTGCATTCAGGTTCGCTGTTTTCGAACGATATGCAACGATCGAAGATTGGTTTTCCCTATGGTATGTTAATCAGCCATCTTTCACTTTTAACGCTTCCTTTACTAATTTCTTTATAGTATCCCTTCGCTCCGATGCAAGGAAGAGATTTGTTAGAATGTCCCGTTCTTGGCCCGAAACTCCAATATTGTCTTCGCACAGCTATCAAGATCGATAGGTGCCTTCGCTGATCCATCGTGCGATGTCGGTTCATGAGCCGTTCAGATTGGCCAGGTGAGATCTGTGGAAGGCTGCACATTTGTCGTCTATCAGGAAAGTGATGTGATTTGCTCAGTGGCAAACTCGTGCAGTTGGAATGCTGAGCCATGTCTAAAGAGTGCAATTGTGTCCTCCGGAATTTCACGCTCCGTATCCTTTGACAGTAAAAGAAATGTCTGTAGGGGTTAATAGGAGCACGCAGCAGGACATCGGCTATGTCTTCTATAACCTTTCATACCAACATTTTGCGTATTAAGTCTTCCTCAATCCGTTGGTCGTCTGAAGGAAAAGTAATGCAAAGGGACAAGAGTCGAGGGAAGTCGCAAGATGAAAAACGGGCACACCCCCACGACATGAGCACTGAGATAGGCGTCACAATATCATCTTCCCCCAACAATAGTAGATCAAGGACTGGATGAGAAATAAGTCGAGGAACCCGGTTAGGCAATGGCAGACTGCTGGACCACTTCCGGGTCAAAAATATCCTCAATGATTGAAGTGATGAGCTCGCAAGGAATACGCGTTGCAATGGCACGGGGCCTAGGACCTGGTCGGGTATGAAAGTTGTGTTGGGTGGAGAACATTCTGTACAAGATTGCGTGGGCATTTCTATATCTACGAATCCAATGATTGATTCGAGCTGGTAGAGATTTGAATCCACCTAAATTATACACATCATAAAACGGAGGCAGAATTCTTTTGGGCAATGCTATTGAGAATAACGGAAAAATTAAGCTAGGAGAAAACGATTAAACGGGGGTGTAATGAGTGTGAGGTATGTACAGAGTAAGTACAGATTTTTCAAGGGGGGAAATGAAAAGAGCGACGACTATGCAATGACTCCGTGATCTTCAATCTTTGAAGAGGTCTGACATAGAGTTATGAGGGTTGGAGTAGAACTCCATAAGCTTTGTGAGATTGGCATCATCTATCGGTTTGTAGCCCTTAGCCCGAGAATTTTGGAGGGTAGGATTAGCATCGCGCTATTAGAAAAAGCAGATTTAATATAAAGTGGTTGTGCGAATAGGAAAAGAATAATTTACCCCAGGGGTAAAACGACCGGTGGTATCGATGCGAAAAGGTTGGTTGCCTGTGCTGGCAGCATGAGGGTCAAATGTGGTGAACTGTGTCGCTGGATCGGCACTACCACCGACAGTATGAGTAGGAATTGAGGGAGGAGGATCGCAGGACCTAAAGTTAGCCGTTGACATCACTTGCTGCCAAGAAGCGTAGTCGAAGTGCTGAGGAGTCGCTGTCACGGGAGTTGCCCCCCCTACGGAGGAAGCTGGCGCCAGCTGGAGATAGGGATTGAACGCGGTAGAAGGTGGTGCCTCTGTATAGTAGGGAGGCGGCATTGTGTACATGCTTAGGGCTGGGTTCACATAGGGATAAGACAAGAGAGCATTCATCTCTTCTAATTCACATCGAGGAGGCATCAATCCTGATTGATTTTCCCTCTGCAACAGCAAAGAAGATGACTCCATTAGATAATCTATTGGCGCAGTGGAAGTATCTGGAATGGATGCTGTAACCCGGTAGCAATAGAGTTCATGTGGATGGACTCACTGTGTGCCCTAGACCATGTTTTCTGAATACCTCCCTTTGATACGCGCGTTTTCTTTTCCTCTGACTTTCGTCTGGGCTGATAAGTGTAAAATGGATGCTTCAAACGATGCTCTATCTTCGCATCTTCGGCCTTGGCCTTATATAGCTGTTTCTCTCCATCCGCTAGGCTTGCCCATCTCTGCGACAGGATCGCCGAAATCTCTCCGTGCGAAGCATTGCGGAACTCATTATTTCGGAGCAAGTGATATTGTTCGGTACGATAGATTATGAAGCTGTTTGGAGGGCGTGGAATGTGCTCTTCTTTGCTTGAACTGGAGTTACGAGTAGAGTTCTTGGGCATAACGAGCTGTAGATGTATTAGAGTGATAGAAATCGTGGCTCGGAGGCTTTCCACATACAATGGTATTGTTGATTGAGAGGGCGAGTGCGTGAGAAAATAGAAAGTTGCAGCTACGGATCGCAAAGAAATGACCAGTGAGCACACAGGTCAACGCTGAGAACAAAGAAGATAGATACCAGTTCACAGTGGGCGGAGGGTATAAATTTACAATGCGAGACGATAATGAGAAAAATACCCTCGATTCTCATTCTATATATACCAAGTCCTCTATGCTTGCCACTCCTTATTTGGCGATGTGGTCAGGACCCCCAAGGTAGACAATGGTTTTCACTTTCTGAAGAGCAGTTCAATCGTCGACAATCAAACGTTCTCAAGTGGGCGCTTAGATTCAGAAGCAAAGATCCATCGACAGGCCAAAATACGGGCGCGGGCTATGATTGTAGTGCAAGTCAGAGGGCAAAACAATGGATCCACTCACCATTTTTCAGAGGAGATCTAACACTTGCTTATGTTTTCGAACACGAAGATTCAGGCGACATGGACATGGTCACACGGAACATTTTGTAAATGAAAAACAAGCAGGTCGATTGGTTCTACTTGACATCCCTAGAGATTGAAGCAGGAGTAAACGTTAAAAGTGATACTATCTGTCTGCGTTCTATAGTGGGTCCGTGGTCCTATAAGGATGTCTTATGCTGCAAGTGATAGGCAAAATATAGGAGAGAGTGGATAAGCGAAAGCGATAGTGAATAGGGCTAAAGCTGCAGTGAGCTTACCGCAGAGTCTCTGCAAGCGAAATTGATACTGTATAACACCTGATGTCATTGCAGAATACATGAGTTGGCGCCAAGGAACAATCGAGGGCCAGCTAAAGCTGTATAGCACCCTGTTCAACCGGATCGATTATAACTTCAATAAGATATCGATTTACTTCGCGCGGTGAGATCTAGGTGAAAAAATCATGTCCATCAATATTATTACTCGAGTTAACTTGCCACTGTAGAGGCCTGTGGCACCACATACTTAATTTCTACAAGACCACTGGCATTGCCAGATTGAGGAAGTCCGATGAAGTAAAGGCTGGGTGGCCAGTGGTCAGCGCAATTGTGAACTTTATTTTACTGTATAATCACCAACCAAAGTGAGTCGAAAGAAACCTAGTATCAAGACAACGATACGTCAACAAAACAATGGACGAATGCACCAATACAAAAGACCAAACTGAGAGATTTGCAGGGATGACCACAACGACCACAATCACACATGTCATCCTGTTCCTCCTGAAATCACGACTAACATTATTTGTTAGCCTGCTGGCGGAAGTGATCACAACTGCGTCAGTGGGGAAGGCTGTTCAGCGTTATATCCGTGTACCTAAGTTCGATCAACTGTCTTACCGATGAATAACCTCGATACAAGCCGACACTTTGTGTGTGGAGGACCTAGCTAGATCATCCAGTATATTAGTTCTGGTTGACACAAGCACAAGTTATGTAGAATTGGGTCCACTGACTCCTGAAAGAACTACGAATCTGCGATACCCCTGCGCTCTACCAAGAAGAAAGACGGAACGAGCGATCTTGGCGCTACGTGATTGCAATCTCGGTGGTTCAACGGAGGTGTTCCTAATTCCTAAATAAGGGTATTGCGTTGACCTTGTGGCAGCACACTGCTGAGCCACTCGCCTTTGTCGAGGAATGACCCTGATTCTGAGATGATCTTGCGGACCACCGTGATATCATCAAACCCTGACACAGCTTCACGGTGTTACCAGTGCAGACAGTAAATAACTTGGATGTGGGAAGTGCAATACTGCCTATCAGATCCCTGATGAAGACAATAGATTGGGAAAGGAAAATTCAGTATATTGTCAAAGACCTCCGGGCAGTGGCCAACCGTGGATGACCAAACATGAACTCCTGCCACCACAATCAAGGATAGCCGCTCGTTATACGTTCTCTTCCATTGCTACCTCTTGCTACCAGCTCCGACGACGTCGCATTCTGTTGAGTTCCAGAAGAATAAGTGAGCCCATTGGGATCTCGTGAACAACTCCAAACAGTTAGAACGAACATGGAATAGTGATTTTTCAATGACGTGAAATCGGTCAGTCAATGGTCTGTCTGGATTCGTGACAATTGGCACTTCAAGTTGCATCCAGGTGTAACTTTCAAAACTGGTCGAAAGGTGTTCATTCTGAAGACTGTAGGCATCGACAGGGCTTAAACAAAGGAAATGGTTGGCCGCAGGCGAAATCGGCTGCTGCCACTGAGCGGAGTCGGGCCGCGTCGGGAGCGGGACCGACAACGATGATAAGATCACGACCCAAAAAAAACGGTGAAAATAAATCTGATAACGATTCGATTTGTCCCACCACTACCACACCCACCGCCAAACAAAATTCCAACAAGGAAAGAAAAGCTCGAAAGCCATGCTCACACATCGCTCTATCGTTGGTGAGCCCTTCCTTTGTTCTACTTCATCATTTTTATTATCAGCTAACAAGTGGTCAAGACGGGTGGTTTCGCGAGATCTCACCGCAATGGCAGGGCCAGGCTATGACTCTCAAAGTCAACAAAATTCTACACGTTGAGAAATCAAAGTACCAGGATGTGCTGGTGTTTGAGTCTGAGGTGTTTGGGAACGTGCTCGTGCTTGATGGTGTCATTCAGTGCACTGAACGCGATGAATTTTCGTGCGTTTTTCTTTTATTATTCTATTCCATTCTACGTCTCTTAGATGGGATTGTACGCAGGTACCAAGAGATGATTGCGCATATTCCTCTTGCGAGTCATCCTAATCCTAAAAAAGTGTTGGTGATTGGAGGTGGAGACGGTGGTGTTGTACGTGAGGTCCTCAAACATGAATCTGTCGAGCACGTCGTCCTTTGTGATATTGACGAGGTTCGTTCCCTCATACTTAAGTATACCGAAGAATATATATTTATTGTCATCTTTTCTTGCAGGCTGTCATTCGTGTATCTAAGCAATACCTGCCCCACATGTCCTCGCTCCTAGACTCACCTCGTGTAGAGGTCTACGTTGGTGATGGCTTCGCCTTCCTCCAGAACCACCAATCTACATACGACGTCATCATCACCGACTCCTCAGACCCCGTTGGTCCCGCTGAATCCCTCTTCCAACAGCCCTACTTCCAGCTCCTCCACGATGCGCTGGCTCCAGGCGGCCACATATCCACACAGGGGGAGTCCATGTGGTTGCATCTTCCCCTGATCAATGAATTGCAAAGTATCGCGACCAAGATCTTCAAGAAGACTCGATACGCGTTTACAACTATTCCGACATATCCGAGTGGACAGATTGGATTCGTTGTGGCGTGTAAGGACGTTGCTGATAGGGATTTGACGACGCCTGTTAGAGAAGTGAAGGGGACGAGGTACTATAACGCCGCTGTCCATAAGGCCGCGTTCACGTTGCCTGAGTTCTGTCGTGCTTTATTGGAGGAAAACAAGGATGTCTTGCCGAAATTCGGTCGAGGCGCAGCAGCGCTTCTCGCTAAGCCTAGGAAAAAGATCCTGCTGCTAGGCTCTGGCTTCGTCGCACTTCCTTGCGCTGAATACCTCGCTCGGGATCCATCTAACAGTATCACTATCGCATGCCGTACACTCACCTCCGCACAATCCATGACGAGTCTCCTCCCGCCCCACTCCTCCCATCCTACTTCCCTCGACGTGACAAACATACCAGAGCTAGAAGCTGCCGTTGCGGCACACGATTTGGTGATCAGCCTGATTCCTTACACCTATCATGCTGCTGTGATCAAAGCTGCATGTAAAGGCAAGACGAACGTGGTAACGACGAGTTATGTGAGTGATGCGATGAGGAGCTTGGAGGGTGAGGTAGTTAAAGCGGGGATTGTGGTGTTGAATGAGATCGGACTTGATCCCGGGATTGATCATCTGTACGCTGTGAAAACCATCGACGAAGTACATGAAAAGAGCGGCAAGGTACCATTTTTCTATGCCTGGTTCTAATCTATCGTCGACCTACGTATTAAATCGCCCTTCTAGGTGAAAGAGTTCCACTCCTACTGCGGTGGTCTCCCAGCACCCGAGCATGCTTCCAACCCGCTCGGCTACAAATTCTCCTGGTCATCCCGCGGCGTCCTCCTGGCCCTCCTCAACTCCGCCTCTCTCATATCCAAGGACCAAGTTATCAACATCCAAGGCACAGACCTCATGTCGCACGCAAAACCATACTACATAGCACCGGGCTATGCCTTCGTGGCGTACCCCAACAGGAACAGTGTCCCATTCAAAGAGTGGTATGGAATCGATGGCGAAGGCGAGGGCGAGACGGTTGTTCGGGGGACGTTGAGGTATGGAGGGTTTCCGGAGTTTGTGGGCGTGCTGGTTAAGATGGGATGGTTGAGTGAGGAGAGGAAGGATTGGTTGAGTGATGAGACGGGGTTGAGTTGGAAGGAGGTTTGTGCGAGAGCCTTGGGTGCTGAGAACGCTGAAGAGTCGTGCGTCTTTTTGGGTTTTCTCATTTCCTTCCGAGTCGGCTTATACTCACGCTTGGATGATACAGGACCATTATTCAGAGGATTGTTCCACTGCTTCCGGATCCTTCTGAAAAAGAACGTATCATCTCAGGTTTACGTTGGATCGGACTGTTCTCTTCTGAGTCCGTTCAAGTCCGCAATGGAAACTTACTCGATACGCTCTGTGCAAGGTTAGAAGGATTGATGAAGTACGAGGACGGAGAGAGAGATTTAGTGATGCTCCAGCATAAGTTCGTCGTGCAATGGAAAGATGGCACCGTCGTATGTATCTCCTCTCTTTACCTTCTTCCCTCGTCGTTTTCCCCATTCATTCTGCTTATCTACGTTTTCCTCAGGACACGATCACGTCCACAGGCCAATTCTACGGCTCCCCTGTCGGCTCGCCGGGCTCTCACAGCGCCATGGCGCGCACCGTCGGTTTACCGTGCGGAATCGCAACACAGCTTCTATTAGATGGAGACAAGCTGAAGTTGGAACCTGGTATTCATGTGCCGTATACCAAGAAGGTGTGCGAACCGATTAGAGAGGTATTGGAAGCTGAAGGTGTGGGGCTTGTTGAACGGGTTTTGTAGCTGGTCAGTCACGTAGAAAAAATAAGTGAGTTTTTCATAGATTGTGCAGGTTGGTATGGTGTATCTATATGTGGATTGAAGTGCCTGTTATTGCTTGCCGTCCCCTGTCTGGGTGTACTTGGTCCAAGAGGTGTACGTTCATCTAAGGGCATTTCGGGACAAGTCGGGTACAATAGCTTCATCATTTAAGATATACAGGAGGGACAAGAAGAGGGATTACTAGTCTAAGTACAATGAAATGCGAGTCTCCCAAGGTAGATGTCACGATAAACTGTGGGAATAGGGATGTGTAAAGGCTACAAATTGCAGATGGCTTCTACGAGTCCAAGTGAAGGAAGAGGAGAGAAACATTGGGGTGTGTGATGATCTAAACGAAAGGGGTAAACAGAGACGATGACGTGCAGCAGAAACGAAACTAGTCGATACGAGTTTTGTAATCCTCACTGTAGCGAGGAAGCTGCACTGAGCCTCCGACAGCGTGCCTGTTGACGATGACATGGGACTGGCGCCGCATAACACGAAGCAAAACGTCATCTGCGTCTGGAGTCCCAACGATGACCACAGTTTTTGTTCCACTCAGCGTTTTGGACGCGTCCTCAAATTTTTGAGTTTGCAAACGTTGATGATCTCTGAAATTGCACGACGACGTTGTCTGCAATGCTTTCTCGATGGTGACGATGTTGAAGGTGCGCCCATGCCGTGGTGAGAGCGGTGCCCTCGGAGTCAGATGAAGGTCCAAAATCGGGGTTCGTTTCCACTGCCCGAGCCAGATCTGCCATATGGTCGAACCTTGCCAGTCAGAAGGAATGGATCAGAGGCGGCCATCAGGAATGTCGTTTCTGGGAAGTATTCGTGTGCATCCGGTTTGTCATCAGCATACCGGCCCGTTGTCATTGGTGCAGTGTCTGATACAGCGGCGCAACAACCTGAACAGCGGCGCATGTAGGAGCTGAGATAAGGTTTGCTTCAAGTTCCTTCTCGCTAGCAGTTCGAGATGGAGCCGGTTTGATCTTGGTGTAGATGAAGGGAAAATGGATGATGCAGTTTGCGTGATTCGGAGAAGCATCATGTACGCTAGGTCCGGACTAAGGGCGAGGGAAGAATGGAGATTCGCTCCTGCCCCCTCTGAGCCTGGACGCAAATCGGGTAGTGCTGGTAGAGGACGACAAACGGTTTGAGGTCGAGGATGTTGATCATCAGTCGCAGGACCGTGCAATAGAACGGGACCCAAAGGTGTTCGAGATTATGTGGATTAGGTGCATAATCGAGTCCTGTGATGCTGGATCAAAGAGTGTCGGGCACGTGGCAGTGAAGGAGACGCATACAGGCTGTGCGTAGCTCAAGATCTCAATTTCCAACAAACCTTCCGCCTCACTCATCCTATTTCTCTGGTCTACCTGCGCAGACGAAAATGGTTGAGTAATGTTCAGTCCCTGACCCTGGGAGTAATCCATCGAAGTGGTATTCGTCTGAATGGTGACGTCACGCGAAAGGTGACGCCGTCACGAATCTCCAAACATGTGACCTGTCCCTCCTGAACTTGAACGATTGAGTCACTATGGCCACTTCAATCCATTCGACTTCGCGTCCAGTGTAAGCTATGGTTTTATTTTTAAATCCTTGGCCTTTGGACTATACAGAGAGGGAGGAGATGGCCTGAATGGTAGTGGGAGCAAAAACGCGGTCACGTGTATACCTAAATATTTCAAGCCGTGTGATTGCACCTTGATTTTTGTTTAAACCACCATTACCACCTCACTCCATTCTGCTTCGCGTCCGACGTAAGTTCTTGTTTTATTCCTAAAATTTGTGCTTAAATGTTCTTAGATCAACTAAATCCATGTATCAAGGTTACAGTCAATTGATCGTGTTTTCTCACAAGACCAGTCAATCTCACTGATGCTTCAACATACAGGGATCCCAAACCAGACAATCTGCCACGGTCTGCCTCTAATTCCTACTGAAATCGAAAACAAGAGAGTTTTAGAACAAACTTGGGACTTCCCTGGAGTTCCGTCACGCACTAGTCCTTACACCGTCATCGTGATTGCATACACGGAAAAGCCTTCTGTGGGCTTGCAGCATGAATCACTCCATTCCGGCTTTCCACCTACCATCCATTCACATATCCGCCTCTTGATCTCTGCCCATCAACTCCCCCTATTTATCCTAATGGTTCTGCGAAACACGTCGATAATAATGCGACTGATAATTGCGGTATCGACTCCGATCGAGCAACGAAACAAAAACAAAATTCTCAAGAGGCCAATGCGCGTAACAGGCTGTGGCCAAAGTTTCACGGTCCACTGCAATCTGGTGTTGGTCGCAGACGTGCTGACCACAGCATGCTTGAGCCAGGTGGCCAGTTGCAGGAAGACAACAGATTACTTATCTGTCACTCAAACAATAATTGTCGATGAATCATAGCGCGTTCAATCCTGCCACCGTTGTTCATCACTGTACAGTTTAGGTGTTCGAACCTCGTCGCATAATAGATGAGTGGCTAGCTCTTAGGTCATATAAAGGAATATATGACGAGAATCCACAGGGTGTTCCTTGCTGTCGTATCATTTCATCCACTCCCCCTACCCCATCTTGGCAAGTGATAGACTATATTCGGTTTGCCTGGAGTCCGTCATTGACCTCATTACTTGTAGGGAACTGCTGTTGTGTTGATTGCAAAATCAAACTATAAGACTACAGGCGGCATCAGCAATATTACCTCTGATGGGCCCTGAAAACGCTTCTTGGGACCGCAACCTGTGTTGTTTGGACGGTACTCGAGTTGATCTCGTCAATGAGATCATGGAATGGTTGCACGAGGATGGAGATCCGAGGGAAGGCGCTCAGTTCCTTGGGCTTCGTGATGTCGCAGGGTCTGGGAAAACTACAATTGCACACACTGTTGCCCATCTTTGCCGCTCTGAGGACACCCCTGTTCTCGCTTTCTTCTTCGACCACAAGACACCACAGCAGAACACTCAATTTTTTGCTAGATTCACACTTGATCTTTGCGCCCTGTATCCACCAATCAAAGAAGTAGTCCAGGAGCGACTTAACAAATGTCCTTCGCTTGCATCTGCTCCTATGTCCCGTCAATTTCAAAGTCTCTTGCTCGAGCCATCTCACATACATACTCCCAAACAGAGGATTGCGATCATTCTAGATGCACTCGACGAGGCTTTAGTGGACGAAATACTGGGCGGCAGTTGATTGAAATCCTGTCTGACGATGCTCCTAAACTACCAGGATGCTTCAGGATATTCTTCACCACGCGCTCACACCAAAAAATCAATGCACTGAGCATGCAGCATTGTGTTACATTTCGAAATATTGGTATCAATTCCGAAGCAAACATTCGCGATATCGCTACATACAGTCGACATATGTTGGATCGAATTGCTCGTGGGCAAGGACAGAGTGAAGAGTGGGAAGATGCATCCCTCCTTGCAGAGTTTTTTAAACGAGCAGGAGGCCTATTCTCATGGGTTGCAACTATTAGCGAATATATTGAAACAAATCAAAACCCCACCGCACGATTGAAGGAACTTTTGACGGGGGGTATGAGGAGCGGAAAATGGTTAGCAGCGGAGGCAAAAATGGATCGAAGCTATATAACCATTCTGGAACGATGTAACTGGGATGACCCAGATGTRGYRAYGAGTTATCATCTGCTGGTCGGRGCTATCATTGTGGCCAAATCGCCGATAACATTAGGCATTCTACAGTCATTCCATTCTTCCATGATTGATGTCCATATAGTCACAGCTCTCCAGCCACTTCATGCGCTGCTTACTGGATCGGACTCACAAGATATGCGGCAAGTGGTCTCGGTCCTCCATCCCTCGTTCGTTGAATTCATCACCCAACGACTCGACACAGCCCACCCGTTCTATCTCAATAAGGCTGAACAGCATCTACGATTAGCTCGATTATGTCTAGAGACTCTGGACCGTGATCTGACCAAAGACACCCCAGGGACTGGATACTTGGCTCACGGCTCGGATTTCCCTGGAATCCCAGACGCGAAAGGACAGATCATGGACCACCTGTGGTATGCTATTACCTTTTGGGTGGATCACATCGAGGAAGGGGATGGATGGGACGAGCTATTTCCAATGGTGGAGTCAATAATGACTCCAGAGAAGGTACGACTGTGGATTGAGTTGTCAGTGGCGATTGGGAAATACAAGCGAGTGTATCGAGTAGTGGATCATCTCGTAAGTGTTTTATTACATCGAGCACATCACCACGAGCTAAGCCCGCAGATGTAATCCAGAAACTAGCTGCTGGGCGAACCTCTTCAAGTGCTATCACAGCACCTGGGTTCACGCTAATCGAATGGTTTAACCAACGATTTGTAGAGCTATGGAGGGAGGTGAAGGTGCAGACAACCATTAATTGCGACGGAACAACTGTTCTACCCGCACAGGACACCATCTCTTCGCTTCAGTCAGCTCTATACAGCCTCGACGACCATCTGGTGCATGATAACCGCCTAGAAGAAGCCCTTGATGCAAGTAAAGATGCCGTGAACATTCAACGGAAGCATGCCAGACCAGGTGAATGTAGTTCTGATCTCGCCGCATCGCTCAACAAGCTATCCAACCGGTTATCTGATCTTGGGCATCGAGAGGATGCTCTTGCAGCCGCCGAGGAATCTGTCAGCATCAGGAGACTAATGGAAAAGGATCGACCAGCTGTATTCTGCCAAGATCTTGCCAGTTCACTCAACAATCTTTCAAATCGCTTATCTGACCTAGGTCGTCGTGAAGAAGCTCTCGCAGCAATCCAAGAGACTGTTGACATCAGGAGATCGTTGGCAAAGTATCAACCCGCTACGTTCGGTCCTGTTCTTGCCAGATCACTCAGCAATCTATCAAATCGCTTATCTGATCTCGGTCGACAGGAAGATGCTCTCGTACCTATTCAAGAATGTGTTGACATACAGAGACTGTTCGTCAAAGGTCAACCAGCGGTGATCCGTCCTGACCTTGCTCGCTCGCTTAACAATCTATCAAGCAACTTGTCTGAACTGGGTCGTCGACATGATGCTCTTGCAGCCATCGAAGAAGCGGTGGAGATTAGGAGATTGTTAGTCAGCGATAGACCAGCTGCATTTCGCCCGGTCCTTGCCGAGTCTCTCAGCAATCTATCGAACCGATTATCTGACCTTGGTCAACGAGAGGATGCCCTCGCAGCTATTCGGGAATCTATTGATATTACAAGGTCGTTGATAAAGGACCGACCAGCTGCGTTTGGCCCTTCTCTCGCCAGCTCACTCAACAATCTATCATCTGCCTTATCTGCCCTTGGCAATCGAGAAGATGCCCTCGCGGCTATCCTAGAATCTGTTGACATCTACAGACTGCTGGTGAATACCCAACCAGCGATGTTCCATCCTTGCCTTTCCCGGTCCCTCAGCAATCTATCCCGCCAATTACTTGCCCTCGGTCATCAGGACCAAGCTCTTGCAGCTGCGCAAGAGTCAGTCATTTTGCGGCGACATCTAGCAGAGCAGAGGCCTGATACTTTTAATGCGCCACTTCGTCGGTCTTTGCTTCTCCTGGCGGACTGTCTTTCAGCCCTGGATAGGTATGACGAAAAATCAGTCATAGATGCTGAAATATCTACGCTCTCAATGTCTTGATCCTAGTAGCAAGCTCATTCATCTCATATGCCACTGTTTGAATTCTTGCCGTTTTCACCTGAGAAGGGATGCTGTAGGTACAAATCGATATAGTCACACCTGCCCTGGGTATCTTGCTTAGTTAACTGAAGGCGTACAATCCTGGAACTCGGACGTTTATGCTCGAATCTTCCTTTTCCTTGTTTTCTATAAATGCTATTGCGTCATCTGCCTAACACATCGATTGGATTTGTCCCGCCAAACCAGCCATTCTGACATATATCCCATCCATGAAAGTGCCGAGCGACAGCCTCCACTCCTATGTGAGTCCGAGATCGACCCATGTAGCAAGCAATCCTGTGCTGCGTGCAAAGTACGAGCGTGTCTGGTATAGGACTAAGCACATAGATAGCCACCCCTCCCGACTTCTCAGTTGGAACCGACCTGAAACCAAGTACTCTTACTCGTCGTCTAGAGTCCATCCTAGTGCTACCTAGCCACAGTTGAAAGATATATACATGGTCCGAATGACGATATAAAGGTCGGTACACAAGGTGTCAAAGACGAAGGAGCGGCGAGCTCGAAAGAGAAACAGACAGTGACAAGCCAAAAAAAAACAGACAAGAGGTCCCGGAGCTTTTCCAAGTACCAAGCAACGGCATCAACATCCAATAGATGGCTTTCTACAACCTCTGATAATGACAAGGACCTTGCTATTGCTGTGATTTACATGCCCACTGGTGTCATTGGTACTAGTGGTGATAATGTCAAAGACTGCTGTGCTGGCGATACATGGACTCAGGCACATATACAAACAAACAATATGAACACATCGGGTGTGGAGGCATAAGCAGGTAGATGAGTATATACCATTCAAGCACAACACAAACTATTTATGGCGTGCTATGCTCAGCACAGCAAGTGGAAAACATAAGATCTGAAGTGATCCGTCGTCGCTAGGCAGGACTGACTTCCGATTTCTTCTGCCTG
>CEMT01388589.1:11438-23967 GCA_900068985.1 Pterula multifida | reverse complement strand
ATTTGAAAGAAGCATGTTCCAGCGAAAATTGTGAGAACCCAGAAAACCCAGTGCCATGAGGCGCCAGATACTTGGATATATCCAGCAACAGTCGGCCCAAGAGCAGGGCCAGCGAAAGGAGCCAATGCAAACATTGCAAGGGCTTTCCCTCTTGAACGAGCATCCCATAGATCAGAGATAAGGCCTCTTCAATGTTAGGCAGTATAAGCATGTGAGCCATGAAAGATGTTTAGTGGTGTAAACTTACCCCGAATTGGTGAGTGGAGAGGCGGCGAAAGTTCCACCTAAGAACCTGAACACCAGCATGGATGCTGTATTAGGTGCCAATGCGCACCCGACTTGGAAACCCTGATAATGAAATCATGAGAGAATGGGTGAGGAAAAGAAAATAGTGCTTACAGTGTAGGCAAAAAATGAGATAATAAATATCGGTCGTCTTCCATACTAAAACATGCGATGTGAATTCTGCAGGTTTAGGATTAAGGTAAGAGTTTACAACAAACCTGTTCAGATAAAGGTCCCCACAGAAGGGGTCCAACACAATATCCGGCAACGAAAAGACTGATTGTCAAGATACCAACGATCCTGGACATGTGGAATTCCTGCATCAACGACTGAATGATCCCAGAAGCTAAGAGAGGGTGCAAGGTGAATATTGAACATTGAAATGTTAACTTGATCCAGGCTTACGTGCAGAACTCGCAAAAGTTCTGGATGAACACAGTGGGGAATGAGTGACTAGGCGCGGAGATTGTTGAAGCAGTACTCACGCATTCAGGACCAGAAGACCTCCTGTCATGGTCAAATACCATTTTTGTGCGTTCGACCAATTCTGTACGAAAGATAAATTTGAGCAGTTTGGCGGTAAGTATAAAGATGGCTAGTTGGTAGCGACACCGTACCTGAGGTCGGAGTGGATCATCGGGATCTAAGGTAACAAGAAACGGATCAGACTTCTCGGAGATGGAGTAAGTTTGGCCGACGACTGTGCTGGGGGTCGACGGGCGTGAAGCAGACATCTTAGGGGACGCTGAGTATTAAAGGTCCAGGGAAAGTAAGATTGAGGGGGGAAGTTCATAGTTGCAAGCGTTATATAAGAGGAGGAGAAGGAATGCAGATGACGGATAAGGTCGGTGTCATTCCGTGAGGGAAAGGAAGTGATGAAAGTTGATGACATAATCAAAATGGGTGGTGACGCTGGTCATTGACTCAAGTCTGATGACGTTTGTGCGTTTACTCATGGACTTTACTCAGATTTACAACCAATCGCTCGTCTCATTCAGCCAAAACGGCCAATTTATCCTTACAGCTATTAAGGACAGGCTAGTCATTCGTAAATCTGACTCCTTCAAAATAATTGCTACTTGGCTCATCGACGCTCCTCAATCTCCTTTGGCCATCTCACATATCAGTTGGTCTTGCGATTCTGAGTACGTTCTCGCTGCTTGTGCCATTCATGGCTTCGTCTTTGTTTGTAAACCCAAAGACGAAAAATGGTCAGCTCGTCTCGAGTCTGGCGCAGAAGGCCTCGTGAAAGCTGAATGGGCTCCCGATGGCAGATCTATCATCTGTACTTCTGAATGGGGAGTAAGTGTACACCAAGTCTTGAGAGTTGTACTTGTCTTCAGCACCCACGATTGATTCACAGCTAAGAATCACTATCTGGTCCTTAGTCACCGGTACAGCAACACATATTCAATATCCTGTGCGTTCTAATTGTGGTGTGCTTTATATATCCTCCAGCTTGATCNNNNATCACCCCTCACGGCAAATGTAGGATATGTTTTTCGTGCCGATGGAAGATACTTTGCTCTTGCCGAGCGACACAAATCAAAAGATACCCTCGGCGTCTATGACGCGACAAATGAGTATAATCTAGTGAGAGTGCGTGTTCTCCCGGCTGATGTTCAATCGACGAACTGGGCCCATACGCAATTTCAGCATTTTCCATTGCCAACAAACACTTTGGCCGCAATATCCCTCTCACCCACTGGGAATTATCTTGCAGTCTGGGAAGGCCCGTTGGAGGTTTGTTGCTTACTCATTCCCGTGCGCCGCAAGAAATGTTCGAACAGCCTATAGTACAAAATTCATATCGTTACACTTGCTGGAACCCTGGTAGCTTCGTTCTGTCCGGAGACTGATCCCGGATTCGGTATACGCGTTGCCGTTTGGCATCCAACCGGTTCTTTCATCGCTGTTGGCGGGCGTGACGATAAGGTAGAGGAAATTCCCCGGAGATAACAATGCAGTGTTTTACCTACGGTTTCAGGTATACATCCTTGACAACCTCAGTTGGACCAACGTATCGACCTTGACTTTAACGGCGAACATTCCCAACCGTACTGCGAGTCGTATCCGTTTTTTCCTCCTTGATACTATGCTCATCATAAACGCTAGACTGTCTGGCGAGAGCCATCGAACTGGTTCGAAGCCACGGGAGGAAGAGGATTTCTTTCTTGTGCGTTTGCATTTCGCACACGTCGTAAACTTCCTTTGATGTTACTTACCTCATCTCAGACGAACGCATGACAAGTAGTCAATCCATACCTATCATTCGCCCTGACACAAGCAAAGGACTACCAAAAAGTGGTGTTGTTCAGCTTGAGTGGAGTAAATCTGGCGTATTCCTCCTTGTTCGATTCGGTGAATTTAGGTTCATTCTAATTTTGTTGTTCTCGACTGAAGGCCTGCCATAGAAAGTTCACCAACTGTTGCCCATATCTATGATTTCCCTCCTCCTGACCGCCCTTTCGCACCGAGGCTACGCAGTATATTAATGCACTCTCAGCCCATATTATCTGCTCGCTGGAATCCAGAACGAGATAGAATTGCGCTATGTTGTGGGGGCCAGAGTATCTATACTTGGAGTAACGAATGGATCAATGAAGACGGTGTCACCGAAGATATGGCTGAATGTATAGGGATACCTGCAGGCTGGTAACCAGTAATAACCTACGTGGACTTGCTATTGACACAGTTTTTGCAGAGAAATTTGATTGTCGAGATCTGAGGTGGTCTCCAGATGGAAGGGGTTTGTTGTTGATAGGGAAGAATATCTTCTGTTGCGCTTTCGACGTTGAAGAAGGGTTATGATTTACCATATTTACTAAAAGCAATTTGGTTAATGCCATTTATTAGTACTATATCAATACTCAGCGCTCAGCACTTGCTGTGTCTATGTCACCATGGATGTTTTTATTTATTTATTTTAGAAACAGACTCGACACAGTCTGGGATCAAGGCTTGATCGAATGTCCTTGGCCTCGGATCACCATGTCCCCACGCAAACATCTCCATCTCCAGTTCTTCGTTCTCAACTTTCTAACTTGATTTCTGGCCTTAAACCTATAAGACCACGCGCACCATTCTATAAACTTGCATCGCATACGATTCCAACATTATGGTTTCTGTATCGTGGCCTTCTCAGGCATGCACCTACCGAGAATGTGAGTTCATACTACGTTCAAGTAATCTTATATTTCATGTCCTTGCCAATAGATTGCATTTCGCATGAAAACTATCTTCCGGCGAAACAGGAACTTGACTTCACCCCAACGGACACTTGAACATCTACAGCGAGGTCACAAGGTTCGTGTACACTGCAGTCAGTTCAACACCGAATTGTGCTATAATATTTGTGATAGTGGTTGGACCTCTTTTGCAAAGCCAAAGCTGGGGATGAAAAGTCTCGAGAGATTCTCAATCGTTACGACCGGCTGATTCAAATTCGCAGGGAGAAAGAGTACTGGAACCACCTGTTATACGTTGAAAGGGTAACATTTTGTGCTGTAAGGCTTGTTTTTTCAGATAATTCATATGATGCCCTCTGTAGGAATGGCGAAAACGTATGCGAAACCGTCCCATTATGACTGGTGCATTACTTCGAGCAACATTTAACAATCGACCCCTACCACGGCTGAAGCCCCAGCCCAAGCACATCACAATGATGATCTTCAGGAGAAAGTTCAAGAGAGAGATACGACTGGAGAAAATTTACCAGATGAACGAATGGACATCTAACCTTCACCATGAGAGACTCTTTGAAGAGGGATTGATAGGCGACGATAGCATTTACAGCGAGAAAAAAGGTCATTATGCTGTGTGGGGTAAGCGAATAATTCTCTCACATTTTGCTTTTTCCACGTCTCATGCGGTCTATAGCGGCGGATGCGCTACGAAGACGCCAATACATTGCAGATGTGCTGAACAGAGATTTTGAACGATTGACTTCACCGGTTCCTCCGGCGCTAGCATCGGCCTTGAAGCAAGCCAGACGAGAGCGGATCAAGAATAAGACTAAAGAACGAGAGAGGGAGCGTCGTGGGGAGGTTCTCAAATGCACTATTAAACGAAGGCAAAGTGGTCTTCCTGCACATCTACTGAAGACTATGCCAGATGCAAGGAAACGGATGGACCGTATCTCAAAAGAAGTAGGTGAGGTTGGATATGTGAGAATTGTGAAAAAGAGGTTAGGGATGCGAATGAAGGATGATATAACCTGGAGGAAGGAGATAGAGGTACCTGGTGATAAGAAGCAGGAAATCCGTGCGTTATGGAGAGCGTTTCGCAAGGAGAGTGAGAGGCGAATGAACGAAGACGCTGCGGTCTCTGGCTAGACCGACCATCCGTCCTTGGGACCGTACTAACAAGTCAGTCTGGGTGTTGCTTCAGGTTATAGCGTCGAGTTAGCAAGAGCTTTGTTTTACAGCTCCTTTATAGTATTCTTGTTCAATCAAGGTCTGGTGGTTAGCATGATCATCATCGAAATACGGTTACTACTTCTTGCAGGCTTTTTGTTCAGAATGAATTTAATAACCTCAAGTGGTCTTTGTTCTGTTTGAGATTAAATAGCTGGTCCATCGGACTATCGCTTCACTAGAAAAGTACTGAGGCCCGAAGTCAAACGTTGAATGAAAATCTGAAGTGGCCTGAGAATTCTCCCGATTCCGGTCTGGACTCTTCAGTCTGTAATAATCATCACGTGATTCCACACGGCTCCTTAGATTTCGTGCGTACTTCGGCATCTCTTCTTACATCTTACGCCCACCTCCATGTTCTCTCGTTCCCTTCGGGCTGCACGAATTTCTCATTTGCGTACTGCTACAATATCAAGACCAAGATGGCAACGCTTCTATGCCTCTGACCCAGGTTCTAATCTCACACCAGAACAACCCAAGGATCAAAAGAACACGGAGAACACGGAGTCGAGCAGGGCTGACTCAGGAAAGCCTTCCGATAATATCGAAAAGCCGAGAAAAGAGAAAGTAGAACTGCCCAAGGGTTTAGAAGGTTTCTTCCAGCAATATCAACAATCCACGCGGCAGGACCCAAACCGAAGTTCGCAGACTCATCACGAAGAGAGTGACAAGTCCAGTGGTCCTAAACCTCCACCTCCAAGTGGTAACCCTAATGGATTCTCGAACTCGCAAATCGCTCTCATGGCTACCCTTGTAACCATCTATTTTGCTTACTCGAATTCTAGTGCCGCCTCCTCGTCTCGCGAAGTAACATGGCAAGAGTTTCGAACTGCTTTCCTCGACAAAGGCCTGGTAGAGAAACTGACTGTCGTCAACCGGCAGAAAGTACGAGTAAAACTCCATTCCAATGCTGCTGGGGCCATATATCCGTCTTCTCCCTTGGGAGGGGGCGATTACTATTTCTCCATCGGTAGTGTCGAAGCCTTCGAACGCAAATTGGATGAGGCTCAGGCTGAACTTGGCATCCCCACTGCTGAAAGAATACCAGTTGCATACACAGATGAGATATCAGCCTTCGGCACGTTCCTCTCATTCGCACCCACTCTCTTATTTGCGGGACTTCTCTACTGGATGTCGCGGCGCGGAGCTTCTGCCTCAGGAGGTGGAATCTTTAACATAGGGAAGAGCAAGGCAAAAATGTTCAATAAGGATGTCGATGTCAAGGTCAAATTCAAGGATGTCGCCGGAATGGACGAGGCAAAGGAGGAGGTTATGGAGTTCGTCAAATTTTTGAAAGAGCCAGGCAGGTATGAGAAACTTGGTGCCAAAATCCCTCGTGGTGCCATCTTGTCAGGACCTCCTGGTACCGGCAAGACGCTATTAGCCAAAGCTACCGCAGGAGAGGCCTCAGTCCCCTTTTTGTCAGTCTCCGGATCAGAATTTGTTGAGATGTTTGTTGGGGTTGGATCATCTCGAGTTCGGGACCTTTTCGCATCAGCAAAAAAGCATGCACCTTGCATCATCTTCGTAGATGAAATCGATGCCATTGGAAAAGCTAGGTCAAAAGGCGGAAACTTTGGAGGAAATGACGAGCGAGAGTCTACTCTCAATCAGCTTCTTGTCGAGATGGATGGTTTCGGAACAAACGAACACGTTGTCGTACTAGCAGGTACCAACCGACCTGATGTGCTAGATCCTGCCTTGATGCGTCCAGGGCGTTTCGATAGGCATATCACGATCGATCGACCCGACGTTTCTGGTCGCAAAGGCATCTTTATGGTCCATCTGCGCCCTCTTAAACTCGCAGAATCTCTAGGCGATTTTTCTGTGTTCGCACAGAAACTTGCCGTCCTCACTCCCGGTTTCTCTGGAGCCGACGTCGCCAATGTTTGCAATGAAGCTGCCTTGCATGCCGCTAGGAGGGAAGGAGAATTTATTCGAGAGAAGGATTTTGAGACTGCTATTGAACGGGTCATTGTTGGTCTTGAGAGGAAGAGTAGAGTCCTGAGTCCTGAAGAAAAGAAGACAGTAGCATACCACGAAGCTGGTCATGCTGTGTGTGGCTGGTTCCTTGAGCATGCTGACCCTCTCTTGAAAGTCAGCATCATCCCTCGAGGAGTTGGCGCTCTCGGTTACGCACAAGTTTGTGTTCTATGAAACTCCTTATGAAGTTGAGACATCTGACTTTATTCCAGTATATTCCACCAGAACGTTATCTCCTCTCAACACCACAAATGATGGATCGCATCTGTATGACCCTCGGAGGTCGTGTTTCCGAAGAGATTTTCTTTGGTATAGACTTCATCACGACTGGGGCCCAAGATGACCTTCAGAAGATCACACGAATGGCGTTCGAAGCTTGTGCTAACTATGGAATGAATTCTGTCATTGGCCCAGTCAGCTATGGTGGTAGCCAGAGTGCAAAGGAGAATTTCACCAAGCCATTCAGCGAGAAAACTGCAGAAATGCTAGACCATGAAGTGCGAAAGATGATCACGTTCGTGTTTTCTCCCACCCCTAGAATCTATACCTTCCATGCTGATCTTGTGGCTGCAATCTAGTGATATGTATGAGCGAACGAGACAGCTGCTGACCAAACACAAAGCTGATGTTGAGAAGGTCGCTCAGCTCCTGCTTCAGAAAGAGGTTATCACCCGGTATGTTTGGTGCTTCGTATTGGTTATAAAGGCTCTGATTCCAGTGCAGTGAGGATATGATTGATTTACTTGGTAAGAGACCGTTTTCCAGGGGTGATGACATGGACAAATGGCTCGATGAGCATCGTAGCTCTGAGCGAAGTGCACCACCACCACTTGAAGATCCTCCAGTTGACTCTCCCGAGCCCGCACCCGTCGCTGTCTCAACAAGAATCCACAACCGTTGGTTTTGAGGTCTCTGGGTCTGTATTCGTTGTATGATTTCCTTCGTTTTGCAGCTGTAGGTGACGGACATGTTTCGTGGCATACATGAAGCTGCTTATATTATTGTATCTAGGCTAGACACTTTTTACTTTATCACCCGACTCAGACACCCCTCATTTAAATTCACCTCTGCAGCATTCTTATGTATACATACATACATGCTAATGGATAGACGGTCAATCAACTCGAGTAACCAAACCTCATTCATATCGAATAGCGGAATCCTGACCACTTGTCCCCCTTTTCCCTCTTTGCCTCCTCAACGCTCGTGAAGCAACCGTTCCGCGGATGCGCGTGTTCACTCACAACACCTTCGATGACTTCCTCACGTTCTCCTCTGTCACGTCTCTTGTTCTCTGCGCTCAATTTAATCACGTAGATTACAGTGGCAATCCAACCTATGCTGATGTACGCAAGTACGATAGCATGACCAAGTTGATATCGAGGTGCGTCCCTCGCTCGATACTTTGTAACTTAGCATTAGTGTATCATCGTTATGTAAGCCCGACGGGACTTTCATGCTTACGATATTCGAGGCAACTGCACCGTTGAGATTTCCACTGAGAGGAATCAATGCCAAGTATCTTGATAGCACTCTTTTCAAAACTTACAAACCGATAGCCATTCCAAGTGTAAGAGTTCGCTTATAAGCTCCTTCAAGGTTGCTGGCAACCATCGTTCTAAGGCTTTGCATGAGAATAGGGCCTCAACAGTTCAGAAAAACAGAACAGACGTTGAATTAGCTGCGCAGAATGAGTCAGTGATTCGTTAATAACCTTGAGAACCAGCATTTAACAACCAACCTACTGCAGGATATATAGCACTATGGGACATTAGCAGAACGTGGTATTAAATCTTGGAGCGTAGACTCACGATGCAGCTAGATACACTGCGAAATAAGACAAGCCTACGTTTTTAGATACGAGAAACATGATGTAGCCGATCAGACCTGGTGTCACAAGAAGTCAATCCATTGAACAATTTCTCTAACATGTAGGTGGCTTACCGATGGACAATAGTATCCTATGATGGCGTGCTAGGATCATTTCAAAAAGAGACAGGAAAGAATTATAACCAACACATTAGTGAGACCACGACGGCCATGACGATCTCCAAGATACCCTACAATACAAGTCAATACGCAAGCCCATGCGTAAACAGGAACCGATCTTCAAGAAAGTTTGTGAAACAGCTGAATGAAATCCAGATTTTGCGAGCTTACAGAAGGTTAGCGACCGTGGACCTGAATCCTAGTGGTGCAAAATATCGAATCAGAATCAAGGCAGATACTCATTGACCCTACCTAACTCATTGATGATGGACGGAGTGAACAAGGAAAAGGCAAAAAGGGGAGCGTCACTGCGCGCATCCAGTCAGATAAATTAAAGGAGTAGGAAAACACACTGACAAGCCAGCAAATATTGCCACTAGAGTCCTCGAGTCAGCCAAAAACTGGAGGAGAATATCAAATTATACCTACTGGCAATCCAAGTTATCGGGTCTTTGAGACTCTTCAGCAAGCTGTTGATCCTAAACTCTTCGCCTCCAGCACTAAATTTCTGATCCCTTTGTAGCCTTTGGATAACGAATACACCTTAAAACACGAGGTTGTAAGTATGTGTATGGAAGAGGAAGAGGGACTCACGCTCAGCTTCTGTTAAGAACTTAGCCTCAGCAGGAAAGTCTGGAACAATCCAATACGAGGCTATCGCGCATACGAACGTTAGAAGACCTTCCAATATGAAGATCCAGGCCCATCCGGGTTTACCGCCAGTTCCATCCAGGTTCTGGATGGCAGAAGCCAAAAGACCACCTGCAGATGGAAATGTACTAAATCATATCTTGGTAGTACAGGTATTTGGCTCATACTCACTGAAAGCTCCAGCAACAGTTGCTGACGAGAAGAAAATACCAATCCTTAAGCCAAGCTCAGCACGTGTATACCAACTGCACAAGAGATCAGGTGAGAGCCTCAGAGTAGAAGGTTGAGAGAAGATTGAACCATGACAAGAGAAATATGATCCCAGGATATAGACCAGCTTCAAATAATCCAAGAAGGACTCTCACGGCTATGCCAAATCATCAGTTATTCGTGCTCTTCACCCGCAAGTTGGTGCCCAGATTCTCACTGATGAGACCGCCATATCCGCGTACAACACCATGGAGGGTCTATATAGCAAACTGATTGACGATACAATCGAGATAGAGGACGGAATACTACTGACCATCGCGATAGACCAAAGTAAAACCAGGGTGGAAAGATAGATAGACGGCCGGGTTCTTTTCAAGAGTACGTTGCTAAAGGGCTAGCCATGATATCGAAAGTGTGAAACTGCGACGTTCTACTGGAGATAGATAGCGGAGACGCACTTCGCACAGGGAATAGGGAAAGAAAAACACAGTGAGAGCAATGAGGTATTGATGATCTACAATGTTGAGATCTTCGATGAGGTGGTAAAGCTAGGAAGGATGCTATAGCAAGAGTGAGTTAATGCAAGCAAACCTCAGACTACCTTAGCGTTTCCAATAGTACCCCGGTCCATGAAACTCAGCAGATAGAGGATAGACAACCATGGTATGAGGCGCATATCTAGTCTTCGGATAAGTCGCTTCTCGTCAATAGCCTGCTTTTCATCAAGAGCATCTTGGCTCTCGACCTTTGTTCCTTCCATAAGCGCGCTAGTCGGAGTGTTGGCAGTGGACATGTTGACGCAACAAGTTCGCCTTTGCTGAAAGATATATATACACACCTATTTGTGAGCACATGATGACAAAAATCCCACGTACCGGTAAACTCCTGGATCGGTATCGACACGGGCAGCGTCATGTGTTGCAATGTGGAATAGATGAATTCAAGGGTACATACAGCGATATAAACCTCCAAGACAATCATGGTGAAAGTAGAAATTCGGCTGCGTAGGGATAAGTGCGGAAGACCAAGGTTGAAATGATGCGATCACGTAAACGTCTGTTTGAGTACATCTGGTCCCAGAATATTTTCTAATGCCTTCAGAGAACTCCCGAGCCATAACTTCATGTTTTCTGTTTCAGTAGAAGCAACTCTGACAATCCAACCAGCCTCCTCGTAACCAGAAAGCGGACTCAATGACCAAATCAGGTCGTCAGGTTTATCCCTCTGCATGACATGCACCTGTTCGTAAGCCACTCTGAGATCATCCATGACGGGTTTGACGCGTGGTCCGATGAGAATGAGGGTTGCGTAACAAGAATATGGTGCTAGTCTGTCCGCCAATGTCCGAGTAGGTAGAAGAGAGGGTGAGTTTGCGTGACTATGGTCTAGGAGAACAGTATCGCGTGCGATCCGCTTGGAGTTCATCCATATCTCGTTCGTACTGTGGTATCGTGAAAATTCCCAAGCTTCTCCACTAGATGATCTACCAGACGTAAACCAATCCAGGAGTATCATAGATGCACCTGAACAAAGATGAAATGTTTGGACTTGTGTATACGACGCAGAACGGAAACAGGTTACTGGGTCTGGGAGGAGGAGGAGAAATCCTGATTCCGCTACATTGCAAGATAGAACTTGAGTGGTATTGTTCTCTGGATTGTGGCAGGGCCTTGCAGGGCGCATTTTGAATACTTTCGTAGACCCCTGAATTGATTTCTTGAGCACCAGTAAAAGAACAAAGGGAAACTACAGTCGACATGCACCTGTGTTAGGAGAACCAGAGTCGCTTCTGGGCCAATATCCACGGCAATATCGATAGCATCTCCCCCAACCAAACCACCGCCATAGGTCAGTGAGAACACAACAGCTACATCAGGAGCTGGGTTGCGCGATGCCAGTAATTTGAGTGGATAAGCTGAGGAAAGTTCCGAGAAAGCAGTGGATCCAGCATGGGATTTGATAATAATGCGACCATGACCGGGTTTCATCCAACGAGAAAACAAACTAGTTCTGACCTTACATAACGACACTAACACTACAACTTCAAGATAAGCCCGTGCTGTATCAATCCATTGGTCTATCAACTCTATTCAATAGCCTCAAATTATAAGCATGCTTCGTGGTTATGGTTACTAGAGGCAGCAGCTGAGCACTTCAAATCCGCGTGCCAATGGTAAAATACTTCTTTAACCTGTTGTATGCCAATAAAAGAGCCCTCAAGAAAAGTCATATGCAGAAAGAACTGGGTGAGGTGTATGAATTCATATCAAAGTTTCCTGAGACGATTTTAGATGATAGTTGTGCTGTAGTGCTGGAATGCTTACCTCGTCTCGCAGGTATTCACCGACATCACTAAAGGGCATATATTATATAAATATCACTTCAAAGAAGGCGTTTGCCTTACGCTTGGTGGAAAACGACAATTGCCGTTGGATCTAGCTTCCGAGTGTCTAATGTAGATCGGGCAGTGACACCGAATCCCTGAAGAAAGGCGCATCCTTATTGAGGGCCAACTGACAAATAAGAAGGGGACTTACTAGTGGGGTATTCGACATACTGTACACGACGACACCCTGATGTTCTGGGGTGTCCTCCGTGATTCTTCCCAAGTGTGCCTTTAAGATATGGTTGCCGTACAGGAATGGCATTTCACCGTTCGGCTTAATCCAGACCTGGAGATTGTTTTTGATTAATAGACATAGAGTACACAAGTACGACGGTGGTTGTACTACCTTATACTTTGCATATTGCGCTAGATAGTCCAGTGCTGTGATATGCAGCTTGAACTTGCCACTCTTGCTAAATTTTCCAAAGCAGGTTCCAAGACTGACAAGATTTGGCCGGGCTACAGAGATCCCAAGTTTCATAGATGACTCGGAAATATAGAAGACCCTATCCTTTTGGAGTCTGAAGCAGTGAGGTTCATCTTTCCTGTCAATAAGTTGAATGAGATTTTTGCCCTTTGAAAGGGGAAAAAGTGAGCAAGGTAAAGTATA
>CEMT01388588.1:14898-28143 GCA_900068985.1 Pterula multifida | reverse complement strand
CTTGTACGGCTCGTGTTTGAAATACAACCCTTACTTGATATCGGGTCCACAGGCAAAGTTTCTGAATCGATGTGCCTCTCGCTTTCTTTCTCTACTTTTGCTTGCTTGATTTCTCTTGGGTGGCTATTTCTGTCCTGATGTTTGAACCGAGTTCTGGGATGATAGGACACTGTGACAGTGTTTAGTGCACCAAATTATTGTGGGGTGAGTCTCTGTCTTCTATACTCTCTTAATGTTGCTTCTTTCTTGTTTTTGATTTCCTTCTATGTTCTCTCGGTGCTCTTCCGTTATTCTCGTTGTTTTCATGTCGGAATATTGTGCTGACGCGTCGTTTTCACAGAATTTGACAAGTACAGGCATGCATAACTCTGTCAGAAGACTTTTCGTGTGCTTTTGAGCTCTTGAAACCATTTGGCGGTGCCGCCCGAAGGAAATGATGACGAAGGCAAAGCAGAAAAGATGTGTTAGCTCTATTCTCATTTGACTCCCCTTCATCTTTCTCCATCATTGGAACATGTACTACTCTTCCTTCATACCTGTCTTTCTCGTTATTGGCACTCTTCTTACCCTTCACTTCTCATCCTCTTGTCTTTCTTTTTCCTGTGAACTTATTGCGCTGATGGTTCAGGCCCTTATGATATTTTCCGACATACAGCATGATGAACGAGATATGACCTGCTTTCCGACGTCTCCCCATCTCCCGCGCTTATTCAACATCCTATATTTTACATCTGCACTCATGTATACTCGTGCACGGCTGCTGGCGAAGTGCTCCGTTTCGTGTTATGCGTATCCTTCCTGTCCACATGGTTTGACCTAGACCAACGGACCATTTCATGGTCCCTTGGAGATTACCCCCTCCATTCCCAATTCTCTCGCTCATCCGCTCAATCATGCGATCTCACTCTTTCACTCTATACTTTCTTTTTCTCCTTCTCCCGTTTTATGGGGGCTTTCCGCTCTCCGTGGTGTGTAAATATCCAGATATGATTCTTTTGTCTTTGTCTCTATCCCTCTCCCTGTCCATTTGTTCCATTTTCATTTTATACTGTCATTGTTTGCTTTCTTGCTCTCTTTCTCTCTCTGTGTTTTCAGAATCGTAGTTTTGGATTTTATCTCCATTCTTGTCAATATATTGGTGCCTTGGACGCCCTCTCGTCCCTCCGGTTCCAATGCAGTGAAGTGTAGATATGCCAATCCTTGGGTCGTAAAGTCCCAGTGTCTACGACGGACGTCGCCTGCGCGAGAGTGACTCAGAGTTCTCCATCGACCCGAGGGTCACTTCTTTCGCGTCGCATGAGCAATAATCTAGAATCCCGAAGTAGCTGTATACTGGAGTCCGCGAGGGATTCGGAAATCTGCGTTGGAAAGATGGCAGATAAATTGCCCCAAGTCGAATTCAGGATAATGCAATCATGGCACACGTCGATCCCCTCCACTCGATCTGTATGATTGAAATCATTCGTGTATTGAATAGTTCAGATCTCCAGATCCTATGCAACAGCAATCAAGCAGAAACACATGACAGAAAGAGGAAGGGGGGGAGAAAGAGTGAAAATATACACGGGAAGTGTGGCACAAGTGAGGTATAGAAACAACGGGAAGAGTATAGCAATAAATGCCGTAACGGCTAAGATGAATGCAAGAAGTACTCGAGCGAGCGGAGCAGTGAGGGGCAAGCAATTGAGTTGACAGTGTAATGTAAGATGCAACGATAGAGTGTATCCAGTCATAAGATTATAAGAAAGAATGTAGTGGCGGGAGGAATGAACGATGTAGGTTGGGGATATCAACAATCTACAGCGGAAAGTCAGGTAAACACGTGTTGGTTGACAATGCAGGAACTCACGAATATACATATAAATCAAGATCTTTGACGACTGCGGACCATCTTCTTAATGAACAGGAAAAAAACCAGAGTAGGAAAGACACGGGCGAGAGATGGTGGAGGATAATGACGACGGAAGAAAGAACAATATACAAAGGAGGCCCAAACGACGGAGGAGTGATTGCAACGCTCATAGAATTCCTGAATCTTTGAGAGCATTCTGGAGAATCGTCTCCTTGACAGCGGCAAAAACCAATCGGATGTTGGTCGTATCCGTGGCTTGAGTTAGGCTGAAGAAAATATCGCGTCAGACAAAGTCAAGGACGAAGTGGGTGATGAAGGATGATAATGGGAGGGAGGCTTACTGTGGGTACACGCTGAGCCGTGCTCGATTAGCTTGCATAAATCGCCAGAGAATGTACTTAGCCGCCTTATTTATATCTCCACCACCGGTATACTCCGGGAAATACCGCTCAAGTGGTACCTGAGACGTGACAGCACAAAGATCAGCAAACATACGTGAGAAAATAGGTATCGAACCAACCTTTGGCAGCTTGTTCCGGAACACGTCGATCTTGTTGAGGAACAGGATAATAGATGTTCTCAAGAACCATCGGGAATTGATGACAGACTCGAATAATATCAAAGATTCGACCATACGGTTCTGGTGAGCAGTAAGCAAGCGGTCAGATACGTAGTAAGTGTGAACTCATACCTGATTCTTCTCCTCCAACAAGACTTGGTCGTACTCTGACAGGGCAGTGCAGAAAATGATGCTAGTCACGCTCTCGAAGCAGTGAATCCACTTCTTCCTCTCCGACCGTTGGCCACCGACGTCGAACATGTGGATGCTAAATGGTGGATCCCTGGTAAGATTTTTTTTCTTTCGAGTCGGAGGAAAGAGACGTACGATAAGGGCCCCATGGTAAACCGTGTTTCTACAATGCCTGTACTCTTCATACGGGCGCGTAAAACGTCCGTCTCAGTTGGTACATAGTCCGAAGCGGCTATCCGGCGTGCCTCAGTGAAGAAACTACAAGAGGGACAGACGTTATAAGTATCAAAGAGGCTATGGGAGTTGAGAGACGGGGCCGTACTAGCTAGCGCTATCCATGAGGTAAAACTCGCTGCTGTGTTGGTTCATGATCTTCTCGATGACTGGATCCTTCCAGAGTTCATGTATCGCGTCCGCTATATCATACGTCAAAGGATACGAATTGAGAGGGTCAAGTCGGAATTCCAGGATCTTCTCCGCGTTATCCTGAGGAACATGGAATTAGGGCCAGCACATAAAGTACCAAACAACTGAAGCCAACTGGCCTTGTTAGCCGGGTTCTGGCAATCTATGTTAAGGGTTTCCATGGCCCCGATGAGTGCATGAGCGCTATCGAGGACGTTCTTGTATATGATGGGTCTGAATTGTTCGAGTTCTTCGACCGTAAACCCATTTTGATGAATAATTTTCATCTGCTTAACGATCGTCGACTTGCCCGACTCGCCAGAACCTATGAAGAGAAAATGATCGATTTTTGTTGAGTCTTCCAACCGAAAAGCGATAGCAAGGAGCCAAAGACTCACCAAGCAACAGAATTTTGCATTCCTTCTTGAACTTCTTGCTGTCTTCGTCAAGTTGTTTGTCTATAGCATCTGAGCGAGCTTTCTCTTCACGTTCCTGGACGTCCGAGACACAATTGCCCATGAGAGTAGATGTATCGCAGAAGTAAGTATATAGAGACTAGCTCAATATCGAGTGAAAAGAGTTAAGAGAAGAGAAGGGCGAATGGTGGAAAAGCGCTGGGTGGGAGGGGTTTAGTTGGCTGTAGTTGGTGGGAGCAATTCGGTGATCTTTAGCAGCGTGATGTCAACTATTCTGTTACTACTAGTAGTCACATGTCATTGCCATGTCACACTATTATGTCAGCGGCTTGTGCCGAATTTCAATGCTCGGTTGTCGCTTGCAAAATGTCTAAGCCTACCGTGCTTTGTATTTGGTCTGCCTAGCAACGACCACACTTCTCCTATATACATCCACTCTCGTTTTCCAGCTTAAACGTTTGAGGCTCACCAACTTCAGCCACCAACTTCAGCCACCTTTCTTTAGCTGCGGCCTCTTGACTCCTCCATGGCTGTTCCCACCTGCCAGCGCAATCTATCACCCATCAATGGCTCTCAATCACTTTCTAGATGACAATATCAAATACGGCTAGGCTTGCGGCTGACACCCGAAAGACTTCTTATCCTGCACGCTTATAGAGATGACCAGCATTCAATGAAAGACGCTAAATTCTAACTAATCACACTTATACATATAACCACCTACTTCCCCATGTTCACACTTACCAAGGTTTAGCCTAGATTCTGCAATGTACTATATATCACAGCGATCTATGCTATACTTATCTCTTTGCCTTTCTTAACGTCAGTGAGCGACTCGCACGTTGATCATTGCAGTGCGCAAAACCGTTTCTGCCGTTAATCTCACACTTTGTCATCGGAGCCCCACTGAAGCAAGGACTCCTTCACTAGTAAGTGCTAGCCAGAGCCTTCGCGAATTGCCACCCACCTATCTTCAAATTGATTAAGTTACTTAACGAACAGCCATGTCACAATCACGCAGCTCTCTCCATCGGCAAGGGGAGACGTCAAGTCAGTTGAGTCCCCCTTATTAAGCTGTACAAGTATCGCTTCTCGAGATTGAGGTGATCAGTGAAAACCATCGAGTGTGCTTTGGCTTTGGTTCAGGCTAGAAGATCATTCGAGTTTTCTGCCTATATTGATTCCATTTTTTCCAAGGAACGGCCATTCTTGTCCGTCATCACCCATCCGAGTCCGTCCTCATTCCAGATATGGGGCTTGATACTCACCGTTTTGGCTTTCGTCTCACAGGTTTATTCACTCACTCCTTGACTTAAGGATCTGCCAGTGTTCATACAATTGCATTGCCACCGGCTTTTCTCTGGTGGAGGCAGAGAACACTGCTCGGCGATATCGGCATCGGCATAGATCCTATAGCTCCCGTCCACCGTGAGTCAGTGTTCCCCGTATAGACGTACTTACTTACTGTAGAGTAAATCAATACAGAACCCATCCATGACAGGCCAACAAGGGTTCACAGCATTGATACCTCCTAATCCGCAGCAGACAAGACGTGATACTATTCAACCAAACCTGAATTTCCCCAGTGACTATCCGCTTTCCCAAGCACTAGGGCTGCTGCCAATTATGATTTGGTTTATCGCCAAGCCATTCTTGCGAAGGCTAACAGTATCTTCTACTAGGACACTTATACCATCGGTACTGTTCCTTCCGAGTCATACTAGTAGACCTAGACTAACGTCGCCTTTCTGTTTTCATAATAGTCCTTTTCACTCCATAGTAGACAGTGAGATGTGCGCTGGTTCCAAAACTGCGAGACCCTTCTTATCAGACCTGCAGAATCTCGTCATTGCTTCCGGACCAAAAGAGCGCTTGGAGGTATAGAAATCGATGACAAGTTAATTAATTATTTCTGTCAATACTGTACAGTACTGCTTACATTCATGTTCGTGAGTGCGCCACAGGTTCCAAGTTTGAAAGTTCTCCTAAAACGACGGAAGACGGAAATGTTGCCATACGGCGATGGCACAAACTAGGGAAATAGGACAACAAGATATTGAATAGACGACTTCAATAGGTAGAATGTGAACAACGAAGAACGATAGGTATGTTTAGTCAAGCCTTGTCAGTTCCAATGCTAGAACCTAATAGTAATACTTCTGGGACAAAGCCATATTATATATAGCCAGTCGAAGCTCAATAGCGATACTATCAGGAACTATACAGAATGTTGAATTACAGTACAGGCAGCAACCCGTACATGAAGTCACGAAGACAAGATGGGCTAAAGCAGAACGGTTCGGAACATCGAATACGAGCGGATGGTTCCATAAACGCCAGCCAGTATGCATGAACCCTTGGTGCATTTGCTGGTATGAGAGAGGTTCCGTTTAGGTCATCGACATTGTTCCTTTGGTACTTTTCTCAAGGTGATATAGTCAAAAGTCCTGGTCAACAAGACGACTAGAAAACGGGGATCGCAGGTTCAGTGATTATGTACGTTTTATACAAAGTATTGGTCGATTGACACGGATTTTCATTCAAATCTATCTCGTGACTCATTCCTCTTCCAACGTCGAACCACCAAACCCACAAATTTACTTTTTTTTTCTGTGTTCACATCTAGCATTCTGCTTTCTGGGACCGTCTAGCATGAGTCGTATCATGAGTCATATACAAACTGTCAGTAGAGTTTTTGAACGAATAGCTCCTCTCCGTCTAGCAGAAAAATGGGACAACGTCAGTGTATTTGACCTAAGCTCACCATTTGGCCCCTTGTCTAAGTAGATTCATCGTCTAGGTTGGCATTCTACTCGGTGCATTCTCTTGCTAATGGCTTAAGGGACACCTAGGATGAACTTACTGTTTATCAGAGGCACCAACACCTCGTTCTGGGGCAAACGACATTTTACTGACAATCGAGTGTGTATCAACCCAACTACACTTGATTGCAGAACACGCTGGTGACATGTCTACAGTCTTACTCCAGCCGTTTTAGAAGAATCCCTGTCATCCAACACGTCCGTAATTGTGGCTTATCATCCACCCATCTTCAAGGGTCTTACGTCTCTTACGCTGTCCAACCCATTACAACGCTCTCTCCTTCGCTGCGCTGAGAAAGGGATATCCATTTATAGCCCTCATACTTCATTGGATTCCGTTTTTGGAGGCGTCAATGACTGGTTGGCTGAGATCATTGTTGGAAAACCCGGTGAAAGTCAACCCTATACGTCTCCCTTGGGTGGAGGACAGTATGCTCCTGATGGGGATAAGTTAGAAGGCGCCGAGGGTCGCCTTGTGACACTCCCTGAATCCGTCACGATGGAAACTCTCGAGTCTCGTATCAAAAGCGGTCTCCACCTGAGGCACAGTGCGTCTTCCTGTATTTTGCTATGATCTATGCTCATCCGCTTCTTGAAATCGTCGTATAGTTCGAGTTGGATATGGCACATCTAATGGTGAACGACCACCAAGAACATCGCCTGTCAGTACTGTAGCTATCTGTGCCGGATCGGGTGGATCGATGCTTTCAGGCAAGAATGCCGACGTCTATTTCACTGGCGAGATGCAACACGTACGTTGGAACTCTCGCTCCAGCTTCCCTTACCTCTGATATGCCTACCCTCTAGCACGATATACTCGCTGCTTGTGCAGCAGGTCGACATGTGATCCTATGTTCGTTATCATTCCTCATATATTTCCGTAAGGTCTAGCCTTTGACGTCACATGAATATGTATGTTAGGTGGCCATGATAATACGGAAAGGGGATATCTCCTCAGTTTATCTACTCGCATTCAGGAAGAGTTGTGGGCAATTCAAAGCCCCTGGAATCCAGAAGTTAGGATCAGCACTAGGGATCAACATCCATTGAAGTTGGTATAGGCCCTGCTAGTAATCTGTGCTTAACTCGTGTAGACGGAATGTATAATTTCTGAGCAACCGCTTGCTAGACTTGGATAGTTTGAGTTGCTGAAGTGGACGTCGAGATTCCGTGTTTGATGCCTTCTGCGCAACACTCGCTTGTGTGGTTTCATACAACCACCTCGAGCTCAAAAGAACACGCTCAATCCACTCCACATCACATATGGTTGCACATACAATGTCCAACACCGCACAATATCTAGCTCGATTTATTACATATATCTCCCTTCGTCCATGTTGTCCCAGGGCCAGTGTCCCATGATCTCCGCCCTTTCCTCCTCCAACGTGGCCTCCGCCGACGTCTGCTCCTTCCTCTCCTTGCAAAACGCCAGGGCATCCTCATAGTCTTCAGTCTGTACCCACCCCTCCTCCCCGAGGCCGACCATGTTCTGCCATATCTCAAAAAACCTGTCTGCTCTTGCCTGTACTTCAATCAGCCTCCTCGTCTCGCGTACGTCTGAAGCGTCGAACTCGATTGGACACGGCACGCCTTCCCTGTAAGCGCCTTCCACCTTTCCGTTGTTTGTATTAGCGCAAGCTTCAGCTCGAAAGTCTCGCCCTCGCATGGGCTACCAGCGTATTGGAAGAGACAGCTGCGAAGCGCGTACATGGGGTCTGTAAAGGCAGTGTAGGGGTTCTTGTTGTACTCTGTGCTCTTGAAATAGTGGTAATGGATGAGGCGATCACAGTAGACCTCCGCTCTGGTTCGCCTGGCTCCGTCCAACTTGTCGAAATCCTCTGGTAGCGACGGCGGTGTCATAGATTGCGAGACAGGACCATCGTAGTTCTGGAAACGCTAGGGGACGCTGGCAAAGAGAAACAGGGGCAGGACGGAGGTGTGTTGCCAGTCGAGCAGACTAACGACTTGCCAACCAGAGTCGGACGACCTCCGAATGACGATATTGCTCTGCTGCAAGTCTGGATGGCGGATGCAGAAATGACAGAGAGTGGGGTTCCTAGGAACAAGTGACGATGCGATGAGGAGATAGCGTTTCAAGTTCTCGATGTGAGACGACGGCGACTGCTCCTAGTCCTGGTAACCACCCCTCCTCCCGGGGCGGAACGGCAAGAGCGGTTGACCGAACTGCTCGAGATAAGCCAGTTCCTTGCAAACTGCTACTACGAGCGCTGCGTCTGCGCTTTCGTCTATAGCAATCGCTTTTAGTACCCTCTTGGAATGCAGAAACTGGCGTACACGGTCCCCGATCTACGTCAAGCTGTGATCTCCGGCCATACCACATAGGCAGTATCGTATCTGGACCAACGCAGAAATGCTCATCCTTGAGCGGGACGTCTGATCTCCCAACTACCTTGTCCAGGTCGTGTACGTAGTAGAGGCTTCCTCCGGCAGGGAAAGAAAGCGACATCATCTGGGACTCGAGTTGAGCAAGTTGGCGTAAGATTGAAACGATATCCGATTCCCCAGCTCGAGCCACATATTGCCGAGTTCCGTACCTCTTATAAGTTCCATAAAGATGTATTCAATCTTCGCCGCGTTGTCTGATGCAGGCGAGCATCCATATACCGGGGGAACAGGCAGTCCAGAGGAACGGAGAAACTCTGTTGTGGCGACTTTGCTGGCCACAGCATAGTACTTAGGGACCGTAGCCGGGTACGAAATACGAGCGACCATTTGGAAATCACCACGCAAGCTTGATGAGGAAGGTACGGTTGAATCCGCCCTGGGCAAGCTTTGATAGGCTGACAACATGAGCAGGACTTTGACCCACAGACTGCGCTGCAAGTCGACATAGTCCCTCGACCTCGAAAATAAGCCTTCGCTCTGTACGGCGAAGAACATCGCTGAATCTGAACGAGTTGGGATACAGGTCAGGAACATGAGCTATAAAGCAACATGTAAGGTACTTACACACAGCGCCCTGACGTATAGTCGAAAAGGTCGTTATGAGAATCTGCCATGATGGAGAAGGCGTGGTGACATGGTATCAAACGTATCGTGATGGCGACGTCGCCTTGTTCGTCTGCTTCATTCGCCTGCTTCATTCTTCCCTCTCGTACCAATCGGGTACCATTCGTTGCTGACTATTGTCGTCTTACCGACCATATGGTAATCTCAAAATCTATTTATATTTTCTTTTATCTTCAGCTACGAGTTCAAACGTTCACTAACGACTCTAGATCTCGCATATTCCATTTCATATCCACGACATACACGCCATCGGGGGTTTGTTGAGGCACTGGTTCAAGAGGGTCGACCTCAAGCATCGGAAGACCTTGTTGTAAGCCTCGAAACGTTGCTCAATCATCTTGATCTCAGCTCTGATGCCGTTCTCACCAGCCGTCGGTGAAGGACGTTAGCAATCTATGCCCGTTGACTTATATCTCAGCACATGAATCAGATAACCCACAGTCTATGAGCTCGACCAGACATGCTGTGGTCATGTGGTTATGTTGGCCTTCATCCGTGTTCCGTGTACTTATGGACCATTCATTTCCGTTGTCAGAGTTTTAACGCCCTCATCATTGTGGTAGAACACTAACATACTTACCACCATTGAAGGGCTTGCTTTCACTCTGAACCACACAGGACAGAGCAGGCTTTCAATAACTGACAAACTTTCTAAAGGTGGAAAAGCCTTATCTGGGATTCACTCAATATGTCTCGCATTTTCTAAGTATCAGGTACTAACCAGGTGCACGGATCACTATTGAATTTTAATCGTGATCAAGGCTACTACTAGATGGAATACGCTCTTGTTAGTAGTTACATCTGCAATAGTTCGCGTGAGTACTGAATTTTGATTCCTGAGTTCCACGTAAGAGGTTCTGTGTGAAACCCTCACTTCTGGTTTCCTTACTATATTTTCAAGACAATATGCCCAAAAACTGAACATCACATAGGTATACATGCTCACCATCGGAAACACTGTGCAATCGGCTGACTGGCCTGACTGCCGCCACTAGCGTGTGGTACACACGAGGACGCTGATATGCTAAAAAACGAAATGTGGCACTGCAGGACCCTTTCCATTCCGTGCCTATTACCCAACCCATGTCATGGCGATACAGACCTACAGTGGACCTTGCACACAACGTAGTTGATACCCAAGAGCACAAGTACAGTGGTCCTTATCAGATCTTTTTGAGGTGGTAGAAGTTTCGAATCCATCGCTATCTGTGCGTGACACACCCCTGTTTCTACCCACGACCACTCACGACTACTCGTGGCCACCACACCATGCGTATCTGTTCAAGCACACTTACTGCATAGAACATCCCCAGGACCCTTTTAGAGGGTTTCTGGAGATGGTCTAGCAATTTCAATACAACGAACACCACCAACATCGTCGCCAAGCCGAGTCTCTCTCACCACCTCCCCCACACATCCTATCTCTCATTCGCTCAGCCATGTGAACCTCAGAAACACCTCCAGGATCCTTTCTGGGGGCTCTCGAAATGATGCGACTATTTTTGATTCATCGAAAGCCACCAGCGCCATTGCCGAGCTGACTCTCTCTCACCGCTTTCCACCACCACCACCCCAATCTCTTTCTCACCTATTCGACCTCGCATACACCAAAAAAATCTCTAGGACCCTTTACGGGGATCTCTTGAGACGATGCAACATTTTTTTGTGCATCAAACTCTGCCAACATCGCCAAGCTGACATTCTCTCTCACCACCTCCCGCGGGCCACCACCACCCCACTCAACATCTTTCTCACCTGTTCGACCCTCCATACACCAACACACATCTCCAGGACCTTTTCCGAGGGTCTCCGGAGATGACGCGATCATTTACGAATCATTGAAAGCTACCAGCGTCAGTGCCAAATCAGCGTTCACTCACCATGGTCCACTGTGGGCCCTCCCACCAGCAGTTATAGTGTAGATTTTTTTCGTTTGAAATACTTAGTGTTAAACAGTTGAATACAACATTTATATTGAATTCAATTAGACCACATCAAGTAAAATACTAGGTCGAAAAGTGAGTAGCACTGCACCAGGATAGAAAAGCCTCAACCCGGCAAATAAACTGGCCGACTCGTGAATCAGATTCTTGAACGCCAGTCCATTGAGACAAAAACTCGTACTTGCATGCTCGTAATAGGACAGAACACGTGCGACTCACACGCCTAAACCTTTGTTTTTTCCTCCCCATCGGATTCAATCGCTTATCACCTATGGGCCAAAGGCATCAGGTCCTTGTCATTGCTCGTCTCATTCCTCGTGGAGGCTCCAGAGCTTACTATCGTTGCATCGCTGCATATCACCAGCAATGGTGTTTTGCTAAGATTGCTTTACTATGCATGCAACGTGCTTTCGACCTGCTTCGGAATTCAATCAACGCCCTCATCGTACGCGAGGAGATTCGTCAGTCACAGAACATATATGAGAGAAACGGGCACCATGATGGCATGACATCCATGCCTTGTCCCTACACGCTATATCTGGTCGCTCAAGCATGGGACGTGGATCCTTATCGCGATTGTATGCGGCTGAGTGGGAATGGACTTGAATTTGGCGTTTTATCTCCTGAGACCAATTTCATACATTTTGGTGAAGATTTACTTGTTCATGAATCACCATGCTCTGATACCTATGAACTATTGCTTGGTCTATTAGATAACAACGATGGATGGTCCGTGATTGACGTGACAGATCCCATGAATCCTGGCTACTGCTTTATCGCAGAGTATGGTCACCGTGCTCCTGTAGACCCTGTAGGCTATATGAAAAGATATAGCCACCTTCAGATGGGTCTTTATGGCACTGCCCGTAACGAAGAGGAACAGGAGGTAATGGCCCTCGTCAAGTCACTGCGCAAAGCACGTCTGCTCACTTCAGACGAGCTATCCGAAGCCTGGCCTAGGGTGTACCGCAGTCGTGGGTCTCATCTGAGTGCCAGCGGTCTAGCAGCCAAAAGTGGGAATGGGTTGGATAGGGAACCAACAGGTATTCCATCGTTGGTCGAGCTCACTATTCCTGCCCTGGTCCAGCAGCATGTCAACAAACCCGACAGTTTTGACATTAAAGATTACCTCGATATCGCAGAAAAATATGATTTTATACTTACCACACTACGCTTACAAAATCCATTTCCTGACTCCAAACTCAGCGTACTTGCCAAAGTTCTCCTCAATCAACCATCAGTCGTATCACATGGCCTTCTTGATTTGACTGGATTTAACAATTTGTCAAGTCAGCAGATCTGCGCTGTTGCTCTCCTTGTCAATTCTGGTGACGTCCAGATCAGCGGACTCGACTTATCTCACCACCGGTCCCTCGATCCGGATACCATTGGGATGGTCACGTTTACCCTGCCTACTCTTCGCCGACTTATTCTCCTTGACACGAATATCACTGATGAGCATCTCACTCATCTTATATCTGGTTCGCCAGAAATATTCTACACTCTCTACGATCTCATTCATCCGCTGTTCCTCACTGGTCGTGTACTCCAACAGCGACATTCTCATAGGTTCGCTTTTTTGCGTCTAATCAAGGACTCTAGGTATAAAGGCAAAAACGTTGATTCTCTGCCTTTTTTCCATCCTGATAAGGTCCTGACCACTTTCTTCGACTTCCTCTCTATCATGATCAAAGCACATGGAATCACCTCCGATTATTTCGATGGTACATCGATGGCTCAGAACATGATGATTGTTCGCACTTTGCTGTCGGCTTCTCCTTCGTTCGACCCTATTATCCATGACGATGCTCTCCCCTTCCCGAATCCTCAGTCTCCTTTCCTTCCTGTCAGTGAGGCAGAAGCCAAGGCACAATGGGCCTCACGTACCGTCACCACAATTCCTACTCGCCATGCCCTTAATGTATGGGAAGGTCACGCCTGGGGGCTCATATTCATTTACCCAGATGATATGCACATGCACAAAGAACCACAGCCGTCGAGATGGGGATTCATCAAGGTTCACAAG
>CEMT01388588.1:0-14848 GCA_900068985.1 Pterula multifida | reverse complement strand
GGATTCATCAAGGTTCACAAGGAGAAGTACAACAAATGGGTTCAAGAGCAGAAGGACAGCGAATCGAGGGATCCTACAGAAATTTCGGACGATTTGTTCGATGTATACGATGTCCGGGGGTTCGTTGAAGCGCTGGTGAAAGAGGGTCGACCTAGAGCATCGGAAGACCTTGTTGTAGCCCTCGAAACGATCCTCCGCCATCTTGATCTCAGCTCCGATACTGTACCTTCCAGTGTGTCAGGGAATCTATGGCCGTTGGCTTATACCTCCGCACATGAATCAACGGCTAAGCGACAGCATGCGAGGTTAATGAATTGTAGATCGCTCAGGGCAATGGAGCTCGACCTCAGACTGGTTCAGAAGGCAGACGTGAAGGAACATGTCAAATATCCTAATAAACCAGTTGACACAAGACCGTCCTGGATACTGGCCGAACCACCGATGACGGGAATGCACATGGGTGATGATTGGTGACGAATCGAACCTACTGCGCCGTTAGTTGCAGCACTATATCCAAAATGCTTCGCACCATTGATTATGGCCCTTGATCAGCAGACAATCACGGTTTGAGTAGCTTCTTGGATTTAATGTATGGGACACCCTCAAGTCATGTATTTGTATCTCCTGGTCACGAGCGATGGTTGTCGGTAGAAGGCTTGCATGTTGCCAGCAATGAAAGACCTGTTTTTACATGAACCTCTTCGGGAAAGAGCAGGCTTCTGATAATCCACAAACTTTTCAAATATAGTATGCGATGTTAAATGCTTCCAATGACACAGTGAGAGGAGAGCACAGTGATTGCAAGAAAATCCGCAATCAATCTCTGGTCTCTCCTGAGTCATCGTTCCTCGAGTTGACTTCGGTTCCGATATCATCGGTGTTGGTTTATGGCTGGTTACAGAAGTCATGGAGATGCAGCTATAGGTTACATTTTATCCCACGAATCACGCCATAGGAGACACTTTGGAGTGGTATAGGCTGCCGGCCCAATCGTTCCAGAAACATTTGAATTCGCGGGTGATTGGTGATGAACCTAAAATTGCAATATACCTGGTCGCACGATTCGCTCAGTATTTCCCGTACTTTTCACTTATTAGTTACCGATACTCACGTTCATGATCACTGTTAAGCATAATCAATGATTTGGGCTAGTTTTCGTGAGCCCTAAAGTAGGATCCGACTCGGAGATCCCATGTTTCGAGATCCTCCGAGCGCTGAAAGACATGTGTCCGTTTCAAACAGCGTGACACTCTCATTGGCGGTTTTTCTGACTGGCCAATATACTGAATGTCACGTAATTAAACGCCATCGCTTGGCCAGACCCGCTATTCTTTCGAAGGCTCTTCTGTAGCCGACAATATGATGATCGTTCGAGCTTCCCTCTCCACCTCTCCATTATTCGATCCTATTATCCATGACAATCGCCTACCTTCGTTCAATCTCCAGTCTCACTTCCCTTCTCTCAGTAAAAGGGAAGCAAGGCGCAATGGGATTCACGTGCCATCACGACATTCCTTACTCAGCATGCGTTCGATGTATGGGAGGGTCACGCCTGGGGGCTCATTTTCAGTTACAGACCAAATGATGGTCACGTTCGTGATGGACCAGACCCATCGAGATGGGGATTCATCAAGATTCACAAGGAGAAGTACGACAAGTGGGTAGAGGAGCGGAAGGAAAGCGAATCGAGGCATCTTGCAGAAATTTCACTTGATTTGTTTGATAAATATGATGTCCGAGGGTTCGTTGAAGCGCTTGTTCAAGAGGGTCGACCTAGAGCATCTGAAGAACTCGTTGAAGCCCTTGAACCGCTGCTGCACCATCTTGATCTCAGCACCGATACCGTCCGTGCCAGTGCGTTAGCAAACCACGCTGTGAATCCACGGTCATTGGCTTATATCTCAGCGCATGAATCCCAACCTAAGCCACAGTGCACAACCTCGACAGGGCTTAGGTCGCACGCAAGGCAAGGCGACTCGACCTCAGACTGGTTCAGAAGGAAGACGTGAAAGAATATGTAAAAGATCCCAATAAGCCGGGTTTACAGCACCTGGTCTAGGCTAATGGCTGAACCTCTGCTGACGGGAGTGTACATCGGTGACAATTGGTGATAAACCGGAAATCACTAGTCGGTGAGTTGCCACCTCGTATCCACGTTTCTTCACACCACCGATTATGGTGCTTGATCACCAGGACAATTACGACAACACCTAGAGTGGCTTCTTGTATTCGATGTATGGTATACTCTAACATCATGGATTCATATCTCTTGGTCACAATCAAATGGTTGTGGTAGAAGGCTATCCAGCAATGAAAGACCTTTTTTACCTAAATCTCCCCAAGATAGACTGTGCTTCCAATAATTGACAAACGTCCAAAGATAGTATATGATAAATATCTCCAACTAGACGGTGAGAGGGGAGCACCACTTGTGACTGCAAGAACCTTGATTGTAATCGAGGCTACTAGTTGGAAGCTGTTCTGAACAACGGGTTATATTTACAATAGCGTATAGTGAAATGGGATTCGAGATTCCATGTTTGAGACCTGAGTCAAACGTGCAAGGCTCTCTTGTAGGTTTGCTACTGCCCTCTCGAGAGAAGGTGTCCGATACACTTGAACGTCAGGTAGTTGTATCCCCATTGCTGAAAGTACCACGTAATCTGGCAGATAGTCTGGACGGAGCACGTGCGACGCACATGGCCCAATCTTGCTCCTCCACAGTCGCTTATCATCGCCTATGGGCCAAAGGCATCAGGTCCTCATCGTTGCTCGTATAATTCCCCGCGGAGGTTCGAGAGCTTACTATCGCTGCATAGGTGCATGTCACCATCAATGGTGTCATGGTACGCTCCCTTCCCGATACATGCAACGAGCTTTCAACCTGCTTCAGAATCCAATCAATGCCCTCATTGTACGCGACGAGATCCGCCAGTTACACAATCTATACGAGAGAGAGGGTCATTATAAAGACAGGACACTCATGCTTTGTCCCTACACTCTATATCTGGTCGCTCAAGCATGGGATGTGGATCCTTATCACCGTCATATGTTGCTGAGCATTGGGGGCGGGCTAGAGCATAAAGCGCTACCTCTTAACGAGGATTTTAGATATTATGGTAAATTTATTTCTTTATATATTCCTATTTTCTGATACAAATAAACCGTTTCTTGGTATATATAGATAACTTCTCTAGACAACAATGATGGATGGTCTGTGATAGATGTAACGGATACCATGAATCTTGGCTACTGCTTCATTTGGAATTATAAACCCCCTAGCCCTGTTGGCTACCTCAGGGCATCCGGTACAAGTATGAGGAGGGTTCTTATAACCCGCCCTGTGACGAGGAGGAAAAGGAATTGATGGATGTTATCAGGTCGCTTTCCAAAGCACGTCTGCTTACTTTGGACGAGCTGGCTGAAGCCTGGCCTGATGTATACCACCGACGTGGTCCAGCTCCTGTTGATCTCGCTGGTCTACACATTGGCAATGATCTGGATACGGAAACGCCAACTGTTCCATCGTTGGTCGAGCTTACCCTCCCTGCCCTGGTCCAGCACTGCATGGACAATCCCAATACGGTTGACATCGGAGATTATTTCGAGGATCCAGAGAAATTTGACTTTATAATTTCCACGTTCCGTTTGCAACATCCGTTCCACGACTCCAAGCTCAACGTACTCGCCAAGGTTCTCCTCAATCAACCGTCACTCCAATCCCATGAACTTCTTGATTTGACCGGGTTCAACAATCTGTCTAGCCAGCAGATCTGCGCTCTACTCCTCGTCATCACTAGTTCTGGTGGTGTCCAGATCAGCGGACTCAACTTATCTCAGCATCGGTCCCTCGATCCGGATACCATCAGGATGGTTACATCCACCCTACCTACACTTCGCCGACTTATTCTTCTTGACACCAATATCACAGACGAGCATCTCAGTCATCTCATCTCTTGTTCCCCGCAAATATTCTATACTCTTTATGATCTGATTCATCCGCTGTTCCTCACTGGTCATGTACTCGAACGAGAATATTCCCATGGATTCACTTTTTTGCGTCTGTCAGTGCTTTCGGGCCTCAAAAACGTTGATTCTTTGCCTTTCTTTCACCCTGATAAGGTCCTGACCACTTTCTTCAACTTCATCTCCATCATGATCAAAGCACACGGTAGCTTTACAGGCTCTTTAGCAGCTGAAAGCATGATGATTGTTCGTGCTTTGCTCTCGGCTTCCCCATCGCTTGCCTCTACTATCCATGACGATACTCTCCTATCGCTGAATGTCCAGTCTCCTTTCCTTTCTCTCAGTGAAGGAGAAGCCAATGCACAATGGAACTCACGTACCATCACGACGGTTCCGGTTTGACATGCCCTCGATGTATGGGCAGGTCACGCCTGGGGACTCATCTTCAATTTCTACGATCCGAATATATATGGTGGGCATAAAGGAGAGAATCCCTTGATGGGGATTTATCAAGGTTTATCAGCAGAAGTACGATAAGTGGGCCGAGGAGCGGAAGGCAAGCGAATCGACGCATCCTGCAGATATTCCGGATGATTTGTTCGATGTATACGATGTTCGGGGATTTGTTGAAGCGCTCGTTCAAGAGGGTCGACCTAGAGCATCGGAAGACCTTGTTGTAGCCCTCGAAACGCTGCTCCATCATCTCGATCTCGGCTCCGATACCGTGGATGCCAGAGCGTCAGTGAAGGACGTTGGGTATCTATGGTCGTTGACCTATCTCTCTGCCGATGAATCAGAACCCAATCCGGAGGATACCAGTTCCAGGGGTCGTAAGCGGCCAAAGCCCTGGCCAGTCTACCTCAGGCTGGTTCAGAAAGAAGACGTGAGGCAATATGTCAAAATTGCCAATCAACGAGAAGTAGTCATGCGGTGGCCTATGAACGCACCTCCCAAGGGAATGCACTATGGTGGTTGTTGGTGGTGAGGGACTGGAATACCACTCGGTTAGTCGCAGCAATATATTCATAACCCTTCACATTTTTGACCATTAGTGTTGCGAGAGTCGGAGCGGCTGTTTAAAAAGATTGATGTACATGTAGTCCAACCTAAAATCATGAGTTTGTATCCCCTGTTCACCGTCGGCTGGCTGTGGTAGTCGAGTACATGCTCACTAGCAATGAAAGACCCGTCTTTACCTTACCAATCTCCTTGTGATAGAACAGTGGCCGATAAATGCATCCGATTAGACGGTGAGAAGAGAGGACGATATTGGAGCGCAATGGAGATCCTCAATCAACTTGGCCTCTTTCATTGGAATCCATCATTGAGGTTTTGAGGTACAGAGAGCGAAATACCACTCGTCTATCTTGTCAGAATGGACATTGAAGTCGCAGCTGGCCACATTATCTGCGCTCCTACCTATGCTCACTATGCTTTACGAACGAATATTCTCGCAATAGTGGCACGAGAATCAAACTAATCTCCAATGTGAAGGAACTAATTTAAAGTTGCTCATTGTGTTCACCGAACGTTATCAACCCCATTCCTGTTGGCACAACCCAATCGTGGGACGACAAACCTCCTATGGAAATACGCGTTGGTGCTCCTTGGTGACGAATCTGTCAGTTAGGTCACAGTGCTATAGTGGAATTTTGAACTTATTCGCGGCACTATCGATGTAAACTCGTCTTTAATTAGGCAGTCAATCGCTAGATTTCTTGACATAAGTGTCGTTCATTCTGATGGCCGCTGTGGCAGGATTCTGAAAGACCTGACCCGATATATTCCTCGCTTGAACCTCGCAGAAGTGAGAAAGGATACTGATGAGGAACAGAGAACACGGACGAAAGCTTTCTTCGCTAAATTGGCTCATTTGGTCGCTATTTTCATGAACCCTACTAAGATCAACTAGAATATCTTCAGAGGGGATAACGAGAATTTGGCCATGACAATCACTGCCGATTCAACTAGTACTTATCTAGTAGCATAGTTCCCGTCGTCAGAATCAGTGGAAAGAAGATTCAAAGACGACGGCATTTTCGCGGATGATGCCTAAAGAGCATTCGAAGCAACCAATCGGAGAACCATATCATCCCCATTTGATAGCTTGAGCAACGAGATTATCAAGCAGATAGTATGTAGATATGTCGAAGAAGCCCTACTGGTAACGATTCAACGATAATATAATGTGGTCCAACATTGTTCCCAGTAATCACAAGTCCGTGACGATTGTAGGCGTTGTCCAGAGACTGAAGAGGTTAGCCCACTGTAGTTGTCAGTCGTTACCGTATGAATGAAAATACGATGTGATACAGATAAAATGTCCAAGGCGCCTCGAACTCAGCGCTGTGGACCGGGCGTTGAGGAAGGAGTTGTGGGTGGTGATGGAGAGGTCAAGTGATGATGGTGCTAGGGTCGAAGGTCATTGGGATCAATCATTTTCACTTCTTCCTCCCACTACCATCTGTTCCACAAGATGACCACTGCCATTCATATTCCTCCGGAAATCACCAAGGAACTAACCCAGATTCTTTCTAACCTCGTTCTTGGAGACAATGAAATACGATCAAGGTCTTTTCTGCCCTGGCAAAAAACAAATGGAGAAAAAACTGAGCTCGCCAAACATTTTCTAGCGCGGAAGCTGCTGTAAACGACCGACTGGCACACACACCTGAGCTCTACGTGTTGGCATTGGCGCAGTTCACACTCTCTGCGGACAATGCAGTAGTACGTACGATTTCTCTTCTTCTCACCAAAGGTCTTCCACTACTCATTAATCCRTAAYAKATGAGGTCTTTTTCTCTTGTTCTCCTTAGACGCCTACTGTTCCGCCCTGATCCTGTCGCTGCCACGACGTCACCACATCCAAGAATGACCCTTTATGATCGTCTACCCGCTAACGCCTTAGCCCATCTTGAGCGCTTACTACTCCATTCCTTATCGGAGGAACAAGATCCTTCTGTACGACGCAAATCAGTCGACACAATTTGTGATCTAGCCAACGCTGCCATGGCTAGAGGTCGACCGTGGCATGCCCTTCAGGCTCAAGCATTTACCATGGCCCAGGCTCAGGAACCTATCAAGAGGGAAAGTGCGTTCAATGCCTTCGCCGGATGTCCTCTACTCGTCTGCGACCTGCAGACCGACGTGACGCTAGCCGTATTCGAGAGAGGTTTGTCAGATCCAGAAAGCGTCGACGTACGTCTCTACCTTCCTTGTTCTCCACCCCTTCGACTAAATATCTAAAACAGGTTCGTCACGCCGCCCTCAGAGCCTCCATCGCATACCTCACCAACTCGGACCCACAGCAACTCGCACAGTCTATCTCCCTTATGCACACAATGCTCACCACCCTAACTACAACGCCCTCGACACACCACCTAGCCATGTTCCTGACCACTCTCAACCCTCTCGCGTCCTCCCACCCCGCCCTCTTCTACGAACATATGTCCGCCCTCATGTATTTCATGCCAGCCGTGGTCCTCCCTCTCAACGATGCCGGCCCAACTCCGACTGTATCAAACCCGAAAAGCTTCCAGTTCCCCTTACCGTCTGATAAACAGAAAGGAAAGGCACCCGAAACATCTCAGTCATCCGATAATACAGAATCGGATGACGTGGACGAAGCTAGGAAGGCTGCGTTGGAGTTCATGATTACACTCAGTGAGGCTAGACCTGGGATGGTCAAGAGGACACAGGGTTGGGTAGCTTTGGTAGTTAAAGCGTGCTTAGAAGGTATGGGTGAACTTAATGTCGATATGGACGGGGGAGAGGACGAATCCTTGCGCGAATGGTTGAACGCCGACGTACGTGCTTCTCACTCTCTTCCTTCCTATGTATACCCCAATTCATCTGTTATTTTATTCACAGCCTTCCAGCGACTCTCAAGACGTCGACGAAGCCTACCCTTACGTCTACGAACAAGCTCTGGATCGACTGTCATGTGCGCTGGGAGGCAAAGCAGTTCTAGGGCCTGTTTTCCAGCATATCCCGAGCATGCTGTCCAACTTCGACTGGAGGGTTCGGCATGCTGGTCTCATGGCCATCGCAGCAGTTGCTGAAGGCGGCAGCGAGGTGATGCAGGGTGAGCTTGGGACAGTCGTTGCGTATGTATACCTTGATCTACTATTTCATCCAGTTCTGTTGACGATCATCTGTAGTTTTGTTACCCCGATGTTTGCAGATCCTCATCCTAGGGTGAGGTACGCTGCATGTCAATGCGTGTAAGTTCCAACGTGATCCTACAATTTAAAAGTGACACGTTTTGTAGAGGGCAACTATGTACCGACCTCGAGGCGATCATACAAGACCAGTACAGCTCTCAGCTCCTCAACGTACTTATACCAGCACTCGACGATCCAGAACCTCGGTAAGACGTCTCTAGTCGAATCATGTAACGAATACTTAACTTTCTTTCTGCCAGCGTTCATGGCCACGCCGCCGCCGCTCTCATCAACTTTTGCGAAGGCGTCGCCAGGGACGTCTTAGTCCCGTATCTAGATCCGATAGTCGAGCGCCTCCTCAGACTTCTTCACAGTCAAGCACCTCCGACGACTGCGAATGGAGATAGCGACGGGATGAGCAAGATGAAACGGTCCGTCCAGGAACAGGTCATCACAACCTTAGCGATGGTGGCAGATGCTAGCGAACAGGCGTTCGTCAAGGTCTGCTTTACCCTCTTTTTGAACTCAAAGGGTACTAAATCGCACGTAACTGTGATAGCATTATACATCTATCATGCCTCTATTGTTAGGAGTGCTACAGAACGCCACTGGACCAGATTACGGAAAGCTCAGAGTGAAGGCAATGGAATGTGCTGGCCTGATAGGTATGTTTCCCTACCCTGATATCTGTCCTTCGTGTTTCTTACTTAAAAGGCCTCCTCTCTCCTAGCTATTGCCGTTGGCCGAGATGTTTTCCGGGGAGACTCGGCTACCTTCGTCGAGTTGTTAATGAGAATCCAAAGTTTGTCCTTCCGATTTCGCCTATGTGTATCTCTACTGAGAACAGATGAATGGCGATAGATAGCCCCATAGATCCTGGGGACACACTCCTCAGTCACTACCTTATCTCGACTTGGGCCAAAATCTGTCAGGCCCTGGGACCAGAGTTCGAACCGTATCTTCCTGTCGTTGTTCCACCCCTTCTCGCAGCAGCTAGCGCAAAACCTGACGTTTCGGTCTACAGTGCGTTCCTTTCTGTTGGTCTTGCTTGTACTCATGTTCCTGACAACCTCCCTCTCCAGGCGACGAGGATGAAGTAAAAGAGGAACGAGACGGTTGGGAAACGGTTTCAATGGATGGTCAGACTGTTGGAATACGAACATCCGTCATGGACGAGAAGTGTCAGGCGTTCGAGACGTTGGTGATCTATTGCTCTACACTAAGTGGGAAGTTCGCTCCGTATCTAGCCCAGACGCTCGAGCTCGCGCTACCCGCTCTCAAGTTTGTTATACATGACGGAGTGAGAGAGGCTGCCGCGTTGTAAGCCCGTTCTCTGCGTTCCTAGCTTATACTGACTGATCATCTCTTACCTCCTTTCAGACTCATTCCTCTCCTGCTCGCCTGCGGAAAAGCGAGCTCAACCCTCACTACTCAAATAGTGTCTGCGATATTCCACCAACTTATCACCTCCATCGCTTCAGAAAGCGACCCCTCCTTCCTCGCTTCTCTTTACAAATGCTTTAGCGACTGTATCCGGATCGTAGGCAGCCCTGCTATCGCACTTACACCAGATATGGAAAGGGGGATCGTCGAGGCTACCCAACGACAACTCCACATGATGGCGAATCGTCGAAAAGCCAGATCTGACGCGCTTAGGAGGTCGAAATCCGCTGGAGCGTTGGGTGAGATGGAAGACGAGAGAGAGGACTGGACGCTATTAGAGGAGATGGAGGACTTCGCGTTGGAGGATATTTGCAAGTTGGTGGACTTGATGTTTGGCTCAAATCATCCGCTCTTGATCGTTGTGTCGAGTGTGAAAGATTTGGGGGTGAGCCAGTGGAATGAGGACGATGAGTAAGAGATAGTTGGCGGAATATGTGGTTCGAAGTTGGAAGGAAAACCAAAAAAGTGTGTAAATCTTGAATGTATCCGTATGTTTTCCGTGTTGATCCGTTGCATGTCGTTGTTTTGTTTTGTTTTGCGCGCATATAACTTTATCCGTTTACGCGGAATATGTACCCGTGGACATTATTCGTGTCGTGTGACGGCAAATTGGTACCCATTGATCTTGAACACACGCTTTCGAAGCGCAATAGAGTATCGATTCATTTGGCAACCAGGGCGCAGGCACATCGGCTGGCTTTCGAAGATGATACGTATATTTTCTTGTACGTTCATCTGTACGCTTACGCACATTGTTACGCATCATTACATATCTGGTATACGCACACACGCACAATACTCCCAGGACAATACAGCCATGAGAATGCGACCGAGTTCCTGTTTCATGATAGAAATTAAGCACCAGGATGTGCAGTAGACAAAGATCCATGGTACACCAGCCAACATTCCTTTCCTGACGCCGTAATTGTGTCATCCGAAGCTGGGATTGAATGAAGGAGAGACACATCATATCATTGACAGGAGCTGACAACGCACTTTCCCTCCAAGTTCGATGGAGTCATGCCCGCAAATACATAGTCTATGAGCAAACGGCATGAGAAAGCACCAGACAAAGAATGCAAAAGTGGTGCTACGACGCAAAAAATGACGAGGATAACAAGAGCAGGTGACGGATAAGCAAATTTCTTCACATAAAGGTGGGGGCTTATGTGACGCTTATGTAACGCACCGTAACACTTGTCTCCATGTTTTTTCTATTCAAACAATACTGTAATGGCTATCATACGCATCTGGGAATCCGACTGGCGTTCCGAAATATCAACTGAATGGGTTTTCATTCGCTTACGATTAGTCTCATGTGACTGAAAGCTTTTTCCTCGGCCTACTGTTGCAGTATTTGAAGAGACTTTGGCACGGAAAGTTTGAGGCAATAACCCCCGTGCATCTCCCTAACTTCTCATCAGCAGCCTCAGTGCATGGTTCGATCGAAAGGATTAGCTGCCGCAGTGGTGTTCTTATCGTTCGCTGGTTTCTCCACCACATCGTCTATTGGTCTCCCTCAGGATGCAACCGAGGCACACCACTCTCCCCTTCCCAACCCTGCCAGGATGGTCCAAGTATCGCGCAGATTCGAGCTTGCCGAATCTGACTCCTCGTCCTTGAAAACCTTGAAAACTGGCAGCCAAGAAGTCGTCCCAATCGGTCCTGCACAACACAAAGGAGTTGATTTGAGCTCTTCAGACCCCCAATTTAAACGAAGTCAACGCCATCCGTCCCGCCATCGTCCTCCACGTCGTGTACTTTCGAGAAGTGAACTTGTAGTACAAATAGGGACCAGTGTACTTCTGGTTATTCTAGCGGGGGCCTTTTCAGGGTAAGCCCCGATATGCATGGGATCTCCCGTTGACAGGCTCAGCTGACGGCCGACCCCGTGTTTGTTAGGTTGACACTGGGTCTGATGGGCTTGGACGAGCTGAGGTTGAATGTCCTCGCAGATTCTTCCGAAGAATTAGAGGAAAGAAGGAAAGCCAAGATAGGTGAGTTCTTCCTTTTGCAGTCTAATCCACTCAGAAATGAAGATGTTCTCATCTCTATTATCACAATAGTACTCGACTTGCTACATCGCAGGCGACATTGGGTGTTGGTAGTGTTGCTGCTGGGCACTGTTGTGAGTATAGGCTTATCCTCCCCATTTGGCTTCTTCTACTTAGCGCACGCTGTTTCCTTGCAGATTGTCAGTGAGATGTTGCCTATATTCTTGGATAATATTGTCCGTTTTTCTTTTTTTCTTTTTTTTTGCTGCGCTCTCGTCCCAGGTCGTTTAGTACCGTTTCTCACCAGGTCGGAGATGGTCTTGGTGCAATTCTTGTCTCCACTGTGGCTATAGGTCTGTTAGCGCTCTTCCTAGCACGCTCTTCCATGGCTGACTGTGCTCGGCGCTTAGTGATTTTTGGGTACGCAATTTATAGATTTCTTCTCTCAATAGCGTTCATGAGGTTTATATCCTTTGGTATACTTCTAGAGAGTATGGATTTCCACTGCTTCCTCGTCATTTATTGTTTCTCACTACATCTAAACAGAATCATACCGCAAGCTGTCAGTGTTCGACACGGTCTCACAGTGGGCGCAGCAGCAGCACCGTATGTTCTCACTCTGATGTGGATTCTATGTAGGTCGCCTGACTTCTACATGGCAAATCATATACACACGCCATCATAAGTCCTGATTGTTCTGCATTCAAAGCGCCCATAGCTTATCCCGTCGCAAGGCTTCTGGACTTGTGCCTTGGAAAACAATCCATGAAGACGTACAACCGCACCGAACTCAAGTCGTTCTTTCGCTTCCATCGTCTGAAGCCCCCTCCCTTGAGCCCTCTCTATTCCGTCTCGAAGACTGCTCGTCTTCGTACAGCCGGACGCAAGGCCGAAATACATCAAGCGCTCGGAGGCGAATTGTGCGATGATGAAGTCAAGGCGTTGAGTGGTGTACTGGATTTGGAGAAGAGGACGATCGGAGAGATGATGATTCCTCTGAAGGATGTCATGTCGTTAGGACGAGATGTTGTGCTGGATACCCATATGGTCGATGCAATGTATGTTTCTCAACTGTTCGCTTCTCAATTCGGTCCCTAACAGGCACTCGATTCATAGAACAGCGAGTGGATTCTCACGCATTCCGATCCATGAACCAGGACGACCACTTGCTTTTTGTGGGTTGCTCTTAGTCAAATCGGTAATGTTCTTATTCTTCCCATGATCACCTTCACCTTCTTTTTCTCATAGCGATACCTTGATCTATAGCTACTTCGCTACAATTCGACCTTATCCTCGCCCGTATCTGACTTCCAACTCTCACCCTTACCGGAATTATCGCCAAGCACAAGTTGTCTACAGGCCTTGAGCTATTTGTAAGTTTCATATCTACTTTTAAAAGATACAATTCATCAGTACTGAAATATACCAAAGCCGAACTGCACGCATTAACATTCTTCTTGTTAGCCATACACCGGGAATAGAAGGCGGAGCTCTTGGTTTGCTTACACTAGAAGACACCATCAAAGTAACCCTCCTTCTGATCTCTCTCTTTGGCAAAGGCTGACTCATAAGTGCTGTTTAGCACATCATCGGCGGAGGTCTAGTCAACGAAATCGAGGACAATCTTAGTAACGAAACCCTGACTATGGACGTTTGAGATTATTTTGCACGAACACTATCCGAATAACTCCCGGTGCTGTTTCGCTGATGAACTCGATTTTATAAGTTATAGAAAGGCGAAGTCTGTATAGTTTTGTGAGCACCAAACCTGTACTTGGCTCCGTTGGTGTGCACGAGATCCCATGTTACCATAGAAACTTAAAGTAGAAGCTCGATCGTGGTGTGTTAGATTTTATTGTACTCCAGATAATCCATGTTGTGTAATCTGTCGTATCGAGCAACGTCAAGAGGACTAGGATGCGCCGAAGCGGGTCATCCAGAGGGCATTCTCAGCAGATATTGAAGGCAGACCTCAATCGCGGTCACATACATTGGTAGCAACGCTAGAATAATGCTTTTCCGGTTCTAACGGACTACCACCCTCGCAAACACGCATACATAACCGGGATACGAGTACTTCGAGTCGTTTCGCACGTCAACGAGCAGGCCATATCCTTTCAAGTACTTTAAGTCATTAACTCTGGGATCTCATAAAATGGGAGCGTGACCTAGAGCAACATGGTTGGTCAAACGATCTTCTCGATTGATAATGATGCATTCCACCACGCTTCTATCCCATACCATATCTTGACATTGTCTATTTCAACATCAAAAGCAGTTCGATTGCGATCTCCCGAGTTTCCTTTATATCGACCCTCCTCCCCGCTGTCATCACTCTTCGTCAGCGATCACGCAATGCCAGTATCATGTATTGGATTAGCAGAGGCGTCGCCTTGACCCTTCCCTGCTACATTCGCACTCAACCCTAGTTGTTCATATACCTATCCAACCTTTGAGACACACAATCTTCACACACACCATCTGTTATGCCGTCAATATACATGCCATCTCATTCGACTCCGCAGCTGTCGATGATCTTGAGGTCAGTGTCTGCTGCTGATTGGCTGAATTATTCCGTATGCTTCAATGTCTCTCTCCTAGGAAGCTGATATGGATGTTCACTATCAATTGTGAGTTGGAGGATAGCGATGAGGCATAAGAATAGCTGTCTGCTGTGAAGACAGAGATATTACGTGAGAGTTGTGCATTGTTGGTACTTCTCCCCCTTCCTTCTTTGTTATTCTTCAGTTGTTTTCTGTCCACATACTAACTCTTGTGCTCTTATTGTTCTGACTTTCATAAATAATAATATATATTGCTGTATATCTAAGTTCTTTCCATCTTTCCAGATCGATGTCGCATCCTTTTTGACCTTTCTTTGAGGTCCCATGCTACTCTTTTTACACCCTGCACCATCCAACCACACCACTATCTCATCCGCTGCCCCAGGCACACACAATAGCTACTACTCAGGTTCTCTGGGTCATCGCCTTACCTCCTCTCACAGCCCACTAATAAACAATATCTCAATCTCATCTGCTGTTCTACACAAATTTTGCTATTTAAACAAAAACAAACCCACTTTTATTGTCCTCATAACAGCTTGAGTGTTTTGTCGACCCTCAAATACAAAAATTACAAAGGGAAGCTGTAGATACCTCTGATTAGAAGTATAAGATAAAACTGCATTGGGAAGTGTGCACCCAATAACAGGGAGACTTACTCCGTCATCGGAGGACTTAAAATTCAGACTATACTATCATTGAACATTGCTTGGAAAAC